>PVJA010020372.1:0-26958 GCA_004027025.1 Myocastor coypus | reverse complement strand
TTCACAACGATCCTCCTGCCTCAGCCTCCCAAGTGCTGGGATTACAGGCGTGAGCCACCACACCCGGCTATAATTCTTGTTTGTTGCTTTGGGGGTTTTTTTTCTTTTTTTTTCTTACTATTTTTATTCCCTTTAAAAAGATTAAAAATAGGGCTGGAAGATATCTTGATCATATAAGCACCTACCTCACAAGCACAAGGTCCCCAGTACTGAATGCCATGCCATCCTCAGAATCAGGTGTGGCAGCATATACCTGTAATCCCAGCACTAAGGAGGCTGAGACAGGAAGATCACTATGAGTCTTTTTTTTTTTTTTTTTTTTTTGTCTTTTTGAGACAGGGTCTCACTATGCAGTTCAGGTTGTCCTTGAGCTCACTTTTGTAGCCCAGGCTGGTCTTGAACTCGAACTGATCCTCCTGTCTCAGCCTCCCAAGTGCTGGAATTACAGGTGTGTACCACCACACCCCACTGATCACTATGAGTCTTAACTGCATAGTGAGACCCTGCATTGAAAGAAAGGAAGGAAGGTAGGAAGGAGAGAGAGAGAGAGAGAGAGAGAGAGAGAGAGAGAGAGAAAGACTTTTAAGATAATTAACCTGGTAATAAACATTGTAATGGGCATACATGTGGGTAAACCCAAGTAAACAAAAGAATGCAAGGGCTTTTAAATGTAAAATAAAAAGCATTGCATAAATTGTTTTGAAATAGTTATCCTTGGCTACAAAAATGAGTTATAAAAGTGGCATTATCAGTTCAGCCTTGGACAAACAATGGTTGGGCAGATGTCCTGTGGTAATATTTTTTGTGTAAGGTCGTGGTGACATTTATGCAAGGTCTTGGTTCTAACAGAGTCTATTATAATGGTATGTATTTACTACATGGAATACCTGAACTCAAATCTCCTGCACTGCACACACACACATACACACACACACACACACACACACACACACACAATATGGCCTACTATAACTGAGTTGCTCTGTACCAGTTGCTCCTGGACCAGCAGGCTGGACATGCAACACAAGCTCCATAGAGAGCCCCCACCCCCAACACCTACCTCCCTATTTAAGTATTAGCCTGAGGAGATACCGGACCACTTAATTCCACTAACTGGCAGGAGATGCATTCTCGCTCTGCTTTTCCTCTGCTCTTGGGCTACCATTGCTAACATCTGTTGCTGGCATTGGTTGCTGCCAGCAGGGGGAACCCTCAGCAGTGAGAGTTCTGGCCCTTTCTTTTCTTTTTTTTTTTTTTTTTTGAGACAGGGTCTCACTATGCAGTTGAGGCTGGCCTTGAGCTCACTTTTGTAGCCCAGGCTGGTGTTGAACTCGCACCAATCCTCCTGCCTCAGCCTCCCAAGTGCTGGGATTACAGGCGTGAGCCACCACACCGGGCTATGGCCCTTTCTTTAACCTGCGTGAAGGAGCTGCTTTCGAGTGTTTTCCACCTTGCAGTAACCTAACCGGCTTCCTTACCATGCAAGTCTTAGGGAATTTTGAAAGTTTGACATAAATTAACATTAATAAGCAAAAGAATAAATTTAGAATTTAAAGCTTTCAACCTGAAAGAAGAGGGAAAAAAGAAGAGACTGTAAAAAATGATTAAACCAGTAGGAGGCCGTAAGTGGAAAAACAAGAAGTACAGGACAGGAGTGACAATCAGCAATCCTGAAATGACCTTTAAAACTGCTCTTATAATGCCCAAAATGTCATCACTTGGAAGGCTGAGGCAGGAAGATCACTGCAAGTTCAAGGCCAGCCTGGGCTATATGGTGAGTTCAAGGCTTTGTCTCAAACAATGCAAAAATTCTCTTATTAGCAGGTAGAATTTTTTAGACAAGATGAGGGAGTGATAAAATCCTGCTACAGTACTGCTTTATCCACACATACATTTTCTAATTTCAACTATTCATGATCATCTACCATCTAAAAACAAATAGTAGAAAAAAACCCAAAACCTAACTATTCACTAAGTTTTAAATTGCCCATCATTATAAGTAGCAAGATCCTGCTCTGCCAGCCAAACAGTTCAGTGGATTAAAGCACCTACAAGCAGGCCCTGAGGCTTGGGGTTCAATACCCAGGCCTGCCCTGCTGGCCCTGCCTCCAGGGCACACTGAGAGGGTAATTAAGATTGGGCTGGTGGTGCAAGCCTGTAGTCCCAACTCTTGGGGAGCTATGAACATGTGGATCACTACAAGTTTGGATAGTACCAAACACTATTTTTCCTATACATACAAACATACATACATACATACATACATACATACATACACACACACATACATACATACATACATACATACATTTGTGTGCATGGTCTCCATTCCTCTCTCTGGCTGTATTTCATCTGGTGACCAAAAAGGTCACCAAGTGACTTACATGATGGATTGGGCTGGATAGTACCAAACTTGGGGGACTATGAACAGGTGGACCACTACAAGTCTGATCTAGTAGTGAGACACTGAATACTCTGTAGACACTTCCCTAAACAATAAAAAAAAGTATTAAAAATAGTAAAGATCCTGCTCTGTCCCTATCTTAGATGTGAATTTTCCTATATCCATCATGTAAGTCACTTGGTGACCTTTTTGGTCACCAGATGAAATATAGACAGAGAGAGGAATGGAGACCATGCACACGTATGTATGTATGTATGTATGTATGTATAGGAAAAATAGGGTTTGGTACTATCCAGCTTTAGGCATGGATAGCTTGTCTTAGAATGTATCCCCTGCATATCCCCTGCAATAACAGAATATTATGTATATTATTTGCAAAAAGAAAATGTCCCAAAATGCAAGTAGATGTGCCATGAAATTATTACAGAGCTAACAAAGAAATGTTAACATCAGAAAAACATACTTTAAAACAAAAAATAGGAAGCTAAAAGACATTAATAATAAAAAAATAATCTACTAAGAAAACAGGAGAATTATTTTGTGACACCCAATGAAGTGTCACAAACATTTAATAAAATATGAACATAAAAACAAACTACAAATTATAAAGAAAAATGGGGGCTGAAGATATAGCAGTGGTGGAGTATTTGCCTAGGATTTATGAGACCTTGAGTGTTATCCCCAGCCAGGGTCAAAAAAACAAAGAAAGAGAGGGAGGGAAAAAGACAAATGCCCAAGATAATGATGCCAACATTCTTTTACATAACACTGATCGATCAACCAAGAGGAAAACATGGGTGAGGATGGAGAAAATGAAAAACAAAAGTAGCAAGCTTGAAGTAAGAGATTTTTCTCAGTTACTCTTCTCCATTGCTGGGACATATACTCGACACCCAAAACGAAGGAAAGGTTTATTCAGTTACTGGAGGTTTCAGTCCATATTTAGCTGCCTCCGAGGCTAAGTGTCACAGGGCAGAGAATATCCAATTCACGGCAGTGGAACAGCAACAATGGCAACAGAGAGGTAGTCTGTCACTCTGTCTCTCTTATATTGCATTCAAGCTCTCTACCCCAGGTTGGGTGTAGCACTCACACCCATAAACCCAGCAGTACTAAAACCTATAATCCCAGTGGATCACCCATAATACCTGTGGATCATGAATTAATCTCAAACTGTAGAAGTCCCCACTCCATGACTAAATGAGGCTTTGAGGGAACAACTAGATGCCAACCATAGCATTCTGCCCCTGAACCCTAAAAGTCTCATGCACATCCCTTTGTGCAAAAGACATTTTAGTCCATCTCTAAGAGCTGCCAAAGTCCCAACAGTTCCAGCATTGCTGAAAAGTCCGAGTCCCAAGTCTGCTCCAAGATCCAAGGCAAACTCTTAACTGTGAAAAGTTAAACATAAAAGAAACTATTAACTGTGAAAAGTTAAACATATCCAACATTCAAAGGCATAAGATAGCACTAAAAGTCAACATATTAAACTTATATATCATTTTTTATTATTTTTTTCTTTGTTCAGAACTTTTGTTTGTTTATTTATTTATTTTTATGGCCAGCTCACCCTGCCCTGAGGGATGGGCTGGCACAGCATGTGGTGCTGGGGATTAAACCGGGGTCCCTGCAGCCGCCCAAGTTTTCCTAAGCAGGTGCTTTAGACCACTGAACCATCCTGCCGGGCCCTATATATCATTTTTGTTTTAAAAAAAAAAAAAAGTATAAGATAAACATTACCATTCGAAAAGTTGCAATGGTATAGGGGAATACAAAACACTGGTACCTACACAAGTCCAAAATCCATCAGAGCAAATAATAAACCCCATAGTTCCAGCTGGAATACTTGAAGCAGTCTGCACTGAGTTGTGAGCTCCAAAGGCCTTACATAGCTCTGCCCCTTGCAGTCTTGATGGTAAGTCCCATGACTTCTCTCTCAGGCTGGCTTTGCTCTCGCCTTCCAATTTTCTTTAGATGATCCACATTTCTGGATTTTCAACACTTCTGGGGTTTCCACTAAATTGGCTTCTCACTCACTGCTTCATACACTACACTCTCAGGGCACACTGCCTGGCCTCCGAGGCATTCTTCTGAAATCGAGGTGGAAGCCCTCTTAACCTGACAACTCCTGCATTCTGCAAGAGCTTAAAACCAGTGCCATGGGATGATGTCAAGGTCTGCTGCCAGCTGGAGCAGTAGCCAGGCTTCCTTCTCTCTTGGCTGTAGGAGTTGAGTGCCTAGATTGATGAACACTCTTATCCTGATTCTGAGGAATAAATTCTCCATGCTGACGCCATTTCGGAACCTAGTGTGGCCCCTGCTGCCATTCTGGAACATGGGCTTCTGTGGCTTTCTTTTCAAGGCAAAGTCTTTCTCCCTTGCAATTCTGAGGCTGCAAAGGGTGGAGACGCACTGTTTTCAGTGATACCTTCAGGCCACCCTTTTGATTCTCTGGTTCCTTCCCAGCCATGGAGATCCTCTCAGCTCTACCTTTGTAGTCCACAGCAGTCACAGAGCTTCCTTTCTGGCTAAACTCACAACATTTGAAATCTTCCTGCTGCACTCTTTGTTCTTCATTGTCAACATAAATCTTGCTAAAAGCTCCCAATAACAACCATGCCTCTGCTCTAATATTTGGCTGCTTTGAAATATCTTTTGAAAGATTAATCAGTCTGCCACACTTAATCTCAGTCTAAGGCAATTCTCTGGTCCTGAGCAAAATTCAGACAGTCTTTGGGCCAACCCATAGCACAAATCACCTGGAATCCAACAATCAAAGCAGTCATTCTTCCCAGCAAAAACTTCCCCAGCCTGGACTTTATAGGCAGACTTCCAGACAGTCTTCTGGTCTGAGCTCTTGCCAGAATCTCCACTACAGAATAGCCAAAGCTTTTCCAGCTCTTCACAAGTAGGTGACCTCTCCAAATCTTTCCTATCTCTTCTCATAAGCCATTCCCAAAAATTTGTAATCCACATGTTCAGGTTAGCCACAACAACAACCCCACACCTGCGGTATCAAATTCTGTCTTAGTTACTCTTCTCTCATTGCTGGAACAAATGCTCAACACCCAAAATGAAGGAAGGAAAGGTTTTTTCAGCTCACAGTTACTGGAGGTTTCAGTCCATATTCAGTTGGCTCTAAGGCTGAGTACCACAGGGCAAAGAGCATCCAGTTCATGGAGGTGGAACAGAAACAATGGCAACAAACAGAGAGGCTGTCTCTCTGTCTCTCTTATATTGCATGCAGGCTCTCTGCCTCAGGTTGGGCATAGCACTCACACTTGTAATCACACCAGTACCAAAACCTATAATCCCAGTGGATCACTAGTTAGTCTCAAACTCCAAAAGTCCCCACCCCATGACTGTATGAAGCTTTGGGGGGACAACTAGACACAAATCATAACAGAAATACACACAAAAACAACCCTCATCCTACTCATTGGAAGAAAATACAAAACTTATAATATAAATTATATTAGAACTGAGCAATAATTAAAATATTATTGAAATACAGGAGATAATATCAGATTAAGAGTTTTGAATACATCCATAAAGAGGAAAGAATAAACATTAAATTGAAGAAGCTAAGGAGGAAAGTAAGATAACCCTATTGAAATATTATGTAAAAGGAGCAATTAGGCACCTCATGATAACTCAATCCCAGATCCTTTCCCAGGTGAAATTATTAAACCTGTGTGGCAGCAAGTTTTGAAAAGTAAAAGTTTTGAAACAACTGTCTTTCAGGAAACAATCAGAAAAACTGACTTATTTATACGGAGGAATATACTATATTACAAACAATACTAGAATGAGTAAATCTCATAAACTTATTGAGAAAATTTCAAAATAATATGGACAACATTATGCCATGTGCATACACTTGAAAAAGAAATGTATTAGCATGTATGGTCCATGACTGTATACATGTGCACGAGGAAGACACACAAGTTCAGGATAGTGGTTACCACTGCAGGTGGGCAAAGGGATGAGCGAAGTATGAAGGATGAGGAGAGAAAGACGGAGAGCAGAGTAACAGCTCTTTCTGTATTATTTTATTGAAGACTGACAGACAAAGGTGTGTGCCACAGGACTAGGGCCCAAAATTAAAGCTGAGGCACCTCATTTTGAGTCTCCCTTTTTCTTTTTGTTTGTTTCTGGTTTGGTTTGTTCTTTGTATTTTGTCTTTTTTGAGACAGGGTCTGCTATGCAGTTCAGGCTGGCCTTGAGCTCACTTTGTAGCCCACATTGGTCTCAAACTCACAAAGATCCTCCTGCTTCAGCCTCTCAAGTGCTGGGATTATGCTTTTTCTTTTGTTTTTTGTTTTGTTTTGTTTTGTTTTGTTTTTAAACAAGTCTCACTACCCAGCCCAGGTTAGCCTTAGTCTCCTGAGTACTGGGATTACAGACATGTGACACCACACTCAGCTTCAATTTTAAGATCCTTACTGGTAACCACTGAATTTAGCTACTTTTATGTTCTCAACATAAAAACGCATTATCAGGCTTTAGATGCAGATTCATTTTATGTAGATGGGCACGGATTGGATTCATCCCTAAAACATCAGGCCTCAAAAGCCCAGGGAGGAAGATTTTTATGGGTTTGCAAAGAAAGAGGTACCGAAGTAAAGTAGCTGGCTGTCTTTGATTGGTTCTTACAATATACATCATAATGACAACTATGTACCAGAGTGACCAGTCATTTCTAAGAGACAGGACAACTAGAACTGAACCAGGAACTGCCACCTGAGCAATTGAAGTATATTAGCAGGGGGTGGGGAGCATTTTCTGTTACATTACACTCTTACCCCAAAATATGCAGACCACTACTTACCTACTGTCACTATAGATTGGTTGGCTTTTCTTAAATACTTATTTAAAATAAATCATATGAAATTACTTACTTTTGGCCTAGTTTTTTGTACTCAGCACAATTATTTTGAAATTCATGCTTTTGCATGTTCAATGTTATAGTTTATTCCTTTCCACTGCAAGTGTTTGGAGTGAAGTTAAGCATAAAATAATCTACCATGTGCTCTTTAATGAGATAGGATGGAGAGAACAGTACTAAACTTATTAACAGTGACAGGTAGCCTGCAGAGGGTACAATTACTGAGAGTTTTTGATGGGATATATATGGGGGTGTTCACTTATTTGTCAGTGAATAACTTTTGCTGTTATAATGATAATGAAAATAACATATAGAACTGTTTCAAATTTCATCTCAATTTAAAACTATTCTTATGTTTTACAACACAATAGTAAATGTCTGCCTCAAGAATACTTCACTTTGTTTTCTCCAAAAGCTGGGAAAAGAAAAGAACTAAGATAATTAGCAGTTTATTTGCAGCAATAGTGTATTGGCCCTACTTAGCAAACAAGCTTACAGAACTTTTCCCTGTAGCAAAACAAAAATGGCATATACACAGACATCGTGATGTTTATGCTAACACTGGCATTTTGCACACTCAGGTTCATTATTATCTTCATTAATTTTGTGATTGCTAATAGCATTTCTATTTATATGATAACTTAGCCTTTACAGATTTCAATCAAGATTTCAAAGCTCAGTAGAGAATGTGTCTAGAATGTAAGGAGATGTGTCTCTGAGACAGTTTCTCTAGCACTAAGAATATTTTGGTATTCAGTATATATAAAATGTGAAGCCTAATTAATACTTCTATTTATATTATGAATCTCTGGCAAAACTGGATAAAATGTTTCATCTAAAAATGTACATAACATCAGTGCCACATGGATGATGTCAATGTCTGCTGCCAGCTGGAGCAGTAGCACAGGCTCCGGGCAGGGGCAGGAAGCCACAGGCTCAGAATCCCAGCACTGCCCTTGTCTTGGTTGCAGCACAGAGGGGTTCACCTGCCGGGGAGTGAGCCACTGGGCAAGAAAAGTAGGATAGGGCCAGCAGGTCAGAGTCAAGACCCTCCTTGGGAGCCAAGAGTAAACAGGGTTCCTCCTCTGAAGGCTTTTCCTACATAACGAAAACTCAGCCTGAAAACCCTCAAACACACATCCTAAGCCACTGAGGCATTGTCCAAACTGCATATAGTGGGGGAACTGATCCAAATGCCCTGGTTTCCAAGTAACAATCTCCCACACTCTACTGGCTATGTGAGGATCAATTGTCCCCTCTAGTTGCCACCCTACCCTCCAAAATGGCTCTTCTAGTTCACAAAAGGTACAAAGCTTTCCCTTCTTCACCTTTACCCCATAGTCTCCTTTAAATTTATCAAAGTTTTTGATCATGCGTTCCAGCACAGTTGGCCTGCTACCAGCTATGCCCATAGCAGTTAGCTACTCATTCACCCTTTCAACCCACACCATAAGCAAGAACAAAGCTAACAAAGTTTAAAGTAATTGCAAAAGCTTTGGCAATTCAAAGCAGCAGAGCCATGCCTGGATCTCTCTGAGCTTCTATGTGGATGACATAGAGGGGCAGGAAAGACAGGAACAGGGTCAACAACAGACCTCCAGTCCAGATAACAAATTCAGGAGTAATCTGAAAGTGCAGGTGCCTTTGGAAAAACACAAAGCAGACAAAAAAAGCTAATCTCAGGAACTATTAACTGTCTCTAGCCATCAATTTAGAATACTTTTAGCATCACGACCAACCAAAACAAACTCAAAGACAAAAATCTGACCAAATTCAGAGACAAAATCTGACCTATTCTCAGCTCCACTGAGACCAAATGGCTGCCACAGCTGGGAGCCTGCACCATCAAATTGTCAACCTGGAAAGAAAAAGTTTCCAATCAAACCAAAAGCAAATAAGAAATCCAATTTTAAATCTTACCCAGGTAGGAGAGCAGAGCTTGGTTGCCCCACCTCACACCCTCATGTGTCCTATCTCCCAGGGGCCCACAGCAGGCACATGTATCAGCCAGGGTGCCCTGCCACAGAAGAGCTGCCAACAAGACTTGGAGGTTCAGGGTCCTCAAGTGAGGGTCTTCCTCAGGGGGCTGACCTCGCTAGGGACCTTCAAATGTAGTGGCAGATGATAATGAGCAAAGATAAGCCTCCACAAAAGAGACCAAGTGCAATGGAACAAGGAGGCCTTTATGGCAAGCCAGCCCCTGACTGACATCTTAGACCCACAAGATGCCAATCCTGGCCTGAACTTTGCTTCCAGCTTATATATTTTTCAGGTTTCTATAGTAACCACATTATCTCATTACCTCATTTTCAAGAATATTACAAGAATGTAATATTGGGGGGACCACCCACTTGGCCTCCCCTCCTGTTCCTGTCTCAGATGGAAGCTTTCTCTCCCTCAATAAATATTCTACTCTTAAAAAAAAAAAAAAAAAAAGAATGTCATACAATTGCTACAAGGTTTACATTTCCCAGACACTGTTGACCATATGCCTGTCATGGTGTAGTATGGTTTAACATTTGCCCTGTTTTCCAAGTTGTTCTAGCTACTTGTACCTATTTTATGATCCTGGTTTCCCTAAGTGGATTTATGATTAGCTGGAGGAAGTTTATCCATAGTCTAAGTCAACTTAAATGGCCTTCTCTTAAAACGGAGTCTCTTTTGGCCCCATTATTGTTAATAGCAATATAATACACATTTAAAAATTACTGAAGGACAACTTTATCTGTACCAATAAAAGTATTCACAGTTGTAATATAGTAATTATATATATATATGTAAATGGCTTAATTTAGCATTCTGTAATATATACATATATCCAAATATCGTGCTGTATATCATAAATATATTCATTCATAAATTTTTCAAAAAGAAAAAGCAGTCTCCATAAGTACAAGGAAACTGTACCTCTGGAGACTATTAAATTGCACCTCAACTCCAAACCTATCTTTTCATGTCTCAGTTTTCTTTTAAACCACCTTCCTGATTTTCCAGATGGCTCTGAGTTAGGCTCTGTTAATATGGACAAAGAAACAAATAAGCAGAAACTATCCACCAAAAAGGCATTATTTCTACACAAAGCAATGCAAAAGCAACGAACATTTTTAGTGTCTGCATCACAGTCTCTAAATACTGTTTCCCATTAAAAAAAAAAAAAAAAAAAAAAAAAACAGGCAAAATGTAAAATTCTAGTTCTCTAGTTTATAAAATGAGTGAAGAAACTTGTTATATTAGAAAGGAAGAAAGTTATCAGGAACAAATGGGCTTAAAAAAAAGGACTCAGGAGCCATCTTGAAGAGAGTCTCTGACTAAAGATAACTTTTAACAAAATTTAACTTTCAGTTAATAAAATTTAGATTTTAGTAGTTTAATAATAATGCATAAATTTAAAACAAAATGTGTCTAAATATGTGATTCATCATACTTCTAAGCAAAGCAAACCCCATTTGTCTCTGAGATGGTTCCCCATCATCTCAAAGACTGATAATAAATACAGGGGATGGGGATACAACCAAGTATTTATCTTGCTACTCTTAAAAGGCTTAGACCTAAGGAGAATCAAACAACTCATAAATAAAATATTTTCAATTATGGACAAACAAAAAATAAAAATATCCACTACCCAGAAATTTTGAGATCTCACTTCCAAAGTGTCAGAGCCTGTTACCATTTTATGGACAGATGTGGAAGGCGCATGACTCCTAGGTCATAGGCGTCTCATCATTACTTGTAATACAGAAAGTGGCACAAGTGGTATGTAGTTCTTCCTTCCCTGGGTCCCAAAAGGGTGATGTGGAGAGGCCCAGAAGGGGACAGCACAAATTGTTTTTGCCACAGCCAGGAAATACTGGGCTAATGTCATACTCAGTATGGCAAACAGAAATGTGTTGATGTGATTAAACAAAATATTTTGATATGGGAAGACTAAGAATAATCTGATTAAAATAGACCCAAATATAACCTCAGGAGTTCTTAGAAGAGGGAGGCTAAAGGGTCAGAATCAGAAGGTGTGACTACAGTGGAGCTGGTGAGGACATACTGCTGGCTTTGAAGACTCAGACAGGGGCTACACACCAAGAAACACGTGTGGCCTCTTAAAGGTGGGAACACAAGAAGCAGACCTCCTGGGTGCTCCAGTGTCTGGTGCTACTCCCACCTCAGCCCATTTTGGAGTTGTAGTCTCCACAAAGATAAATTTTGTGTTGTTTTCAACATAAATATTTAGTAATTATTACACTTATAATTGAAAAAAACTAGAACAGAGGGAAATGAATTTTTAAAAGTCTGAGAGCACCCAGTCTATCTCCTTTTTTGGCCTATACAGACCACTGTAGGGAAAGTCAGCAAGCACTGAGCTCTAACAGATGACCACCATCTTCAGGATAGTGGACCGTATCATAAGATTCAAAAGGACTTATGCACACCAACCAGAAAGAATTACAAAATTCAAGCTAGTAAAAACAAAAATTAACACAAGATTGTAAAAGTAGCCAGAGAAAAACATTTGTCTTCAAAGGAAGAAAATTTAAGCTAGCAGTGAATTTCTTAACAAAGGATATAGAATAGCCAGAAAACATGGATACTTCTCAATGCTAAAAGAAAATAACTGCCAATCTAGAATTTAATATCTAGAAAACCATCTTTCAAGAATGACATAAAACAGGCATTGTGGCATGCAGTGATAATCCCAGCACTTAAACAAGCTGAAGCAGGAAGATCAAGGTTTGAGCCCTGCCTATGCAATTTGGCAGTTTAGAAAAATACTGTCTCAAAATAAAAACGAATTACAATGAAAAGGGCTGGGGCAGTAGCCCAGTGCAAAGGCCCTTGGCCTAATCTCTAGTACTGGGGCCGAAAAAAGAGAATGACTGAAAAAACAAAAAAGATCTTGCTAAAGAAAACCTGAGAAAGACTGTCCGCACTGACCCACACTAGAGATACATTAAGGGGTGTAATTAATGAAATAGAAAATAATCCTAGAAGGAAGGAAAGACATATAGGAAAAAATGAATAACAAAATGGTTGGTGTATGTTTAAATGTAAATATTAAATACACAAAATTACAATGCCTTGAAGAGTTAGCATCTAAGGGTACAAAATAGAAGATAACAATGTCATTGGAAGGAGAGCAAAGCTATTAGAATATTCTAAGGACCTGGCAAGATGTAGGAAAGAGTTAAAGTAACATTTAAAGTATGTGAATGAATACTATAATATCTTTGGTAAACATTAAAATAGTGTTAAAACAGGGAAAATAATACTAACAACAAATCCTTAGGGCCTCTAGAGCAAGAACCAATTAAATCATAGCCACTTTTGCTTCCATAATACAAAGTTTCTAGTAAAGCCACTTTGTTTACTAAGTAAGTTTCTATGCTGTATATTAGTATTGCACATCACGATGAAAGCAAAGACCCAAAAGTAAAAGTTTGAAGTGCTTTTATTTTAGCTGAGCCCAGCGGCCCACACTCTCCTGTGGGTCAGGAGAGTGGAGCCACTGGGCAGGGTGGGCGGGTAAAAAGGGGAGCTTGTCTTTGATTGGAGAGGAGAACTTTTCCAGACATTTGGTACCTGGGTTAGGGAGCGAGGAGGGGATGTTACAGGGCTTGTTCTGTTGTAATCAGGAAGGACATTTAGTACCAAGGTCTGGGAGGAAATTTATGGTGAGAACAAGGTTTTTACAGTGCAGCAATCACAAAGTCTGCTACAGAGAGCACAGTCAGTGTTCCACAAGGACTAAGTTTGTTACAGAGAGCGAAAATTGGAGTTGTCTTACAAGGGAAATACAAAGTTTTGGTCATATCAGAGTTTGGACTAAACTAAGACGAAGGCATAGTTTGTCTCAGGGTAGGAAAGCTCGTGTTAAGTTAAGCAGAGGTTAAGTTAATTTTTGGTCTGAGCATTGGGATACCTGGGGTCTCATCTTGACTCTAAAAGGCTAGCACATTTTATAGGGTGGATGAAGTGAGCCTAAACACAAACAGCTCGTGAAGCAGTACAAAATGGAGTCACTTATAATAATTAGTTTTGAGGACATTCAACAAACACGAAATTAAGGTACTGGGCCTGGTGTGAGGATATAGGCCTGTAATCTCATCTCTGAGAGATGAGGCAGTAGGGCCACACGTTTGAGCTCTGGGATGTAGTTTAGTGTGAAGATCTTGGATTCAACTTCTAGAGCCAGGAGAAAAAAAGACTGGGACACACACACACACACACACACACACACACACACACACACACACACACAAACACACACAGGCACGCACGCACTCTAGGTTGTGAACTGCATAGCTGAAGTCTGCCAGCAGAGGGCAGTAGGTGACTTCTTTTTATCTACGTGATTATTTTTTCAGGAATGAGAGGATGAGGTAGGTAGCTTTTTGTATGGTTATTATTTGTTTTAGAATAAATTGAAAGAGCCGGGCGTGGTGGCGCACGCCTGTAATCCCAGCACTCGGGAGGCTGAGGCAGGAGGATAGATGCGAGTTCGAGACCAGCCTGGGCTACAAAAGTGAGCTCAAAGCCAGCCTGAACTGCATAGCAAGACCCTGTCTCAAAAAAGAAAAAAAAAAAAGAATAAATTGAATGAGCAAATGAATAGGAGGAAGATAAGAAAGCCAGGAGTTCTTTGTGAAACATAAAAATCTCTTGAACTGATACATGAAAATAAGACAGTGAGACAGGACAGAAGGTCCTAATGCTCCCCAAAGGGGACTTGCTGTTTTAGCTCCACAGCTGCCCCAGTGCCTTGCAGCTGGCCACAACTACATCAGATGCCTCACAAGTTTAGACCTATCCCAGATGGCTGCCTGCAATCTCTCTGGATGGCTCCACCACTCTGCAGCCTTCAATGAGGTCCAGGAGGAGCCTCTTCCCTCTCCTGGACCAAAAAGTGAGTCCTACACTACACACGGAGGAGCCTGCCTTTTCACTATGCCAGTAATGTTTCCATACTCTTGGGTCAGTGGTGGGAGCCACAAAAGCTGGAAACTGCTCAAATCTGTGAAAGCCAGACTAGGCCTCAGTGCCTGAAGCAGTCAAGCTAGCTCAGTCCTGAGATAAGTATCCTGACTGGTTAATGCCCACTATTAGTCACTAGGCCACCTTGTTTCCTATGTTACCAACTTTGCAAAGGTATACATAAACACCCGTACTGTTGTTCTGGGGGTCATCTTGCCAACCAGCAGATGGGCCACTACCTGACCCAGCTTTTGTCTTCTTGTCTATCTTTTTCTCATTCGTGCTGCTGTTTCTCCCCCGGGTACAATAGATCACACTGACAGACCAACAGATCCCTATATTTACTCCCCCTTATTTTGCAGCATAAGTTCTAAGAAAGCCCATTTTGGGGAGCATATTTTTGCCTACTCATGATCTCTAGCTCAAGTGGAACATGCTAAGATCCTACAATAAGAGATTCTCAGAGCAAAGATTGTGGGTGCCCATTCTCAGAGCTGCTAAAACTGAGGCCAGTTGCTGGCCTCAGGGAGTAAGGAAGGCTGCAAGTCATAAAAACTGACAGCTGCTGCCACTTAAAGTTCAGGAACAGCTACGCTTTGCCAGGTTGTGATTACCATATGAATTGAACAGGATCTGAAAATGCTGACTAGTAATAGCTGAGAAGCCTGATAGGACTCTTCCTCTTTCCAGGGCCTTCAGGAAGTAAGGAGAGATAGCATTGATCGGCAGCAGTGAGGAAGGGACCCACATCTGATTTCCATGTTACCTGCAGCTAGAGACTCATGCTTGCCAGGAACAAAAGCAATCTTCAAAAATAGGTCATAGAAATGAGCCAAATTAGCGACAGACTTGCTACTTCTTTGCTTGCTTGCTTGTTTTCTTTCTTTCTTTCTTTCTTTCTTTTTCTCAGTTGTGACTGTTAACAAATATTTTTCTTGGAAAAATTAAATCAGTAGCAGCTGACTTAGAACATGACATTATATTTTATGATCCCAAATATGTTCCATGGATCACCCCTATAGATTTTCCTCTCTACTTCTGAAAAATAAAATTTAAAAATGTAAGCAAACTATGTGAAAGATGGGACCAGACACCTTGAAATTATGCTCCCATCTTGAAACTCACACCCAATTTGTCCTAGAGTTTCTTCTTCAACCCCAGAATAAACATTCTTCTTACTTGGGGGCAGAGAGAACATGATCTGAAATTAAGTGAATAGGGAGTTTATGACTATACAGTCATAGTATAGAGCTCAGTATATTTTAGTTCTCTCTCTCTCTCTCTCTCTCTCTCTCTCTCTCTCTCTCTCTCTCTCTCTCTTTGAGATAGGGTCTTACTATACAGATCAGGCTGGTATTGAACTCATTTTGTAGATTAGGCTAGCCTCAATCCTGCCTCAGCCTTCCAAGTGCTTGGATTGCAGGAGTGTAACGATACACCCAGTTACCATTTCTATAAACATAAATAATTTTATTTGTAACTTTAGGGTATCTGACTATTGTGTTGCATAATGGTTAAAATCATGCTCTCAGGAGTAAGACTGCCCATCATTCAAACTCCAGGATGCTTAGTGAACCGAAGCAAGTGATGTGTCTATTCTGAACTTCAGTTTCCTTATCTGTGAAATGGCAAAAATGTTATCAACTTCAAATGGCTATGATGAAGATTAACTGGAACATTTAATAAAATTTGGTGATTAGTTGTATTGAAGGAAACAGTCATGAACTGTACAGTCAGCTGGCAAGAGGATTCTGGAAAGGCAGATCAGGAGTGCAGATGTTCATGGGATAAGAAAGACAGCAAGAGAATGCAGTATATGGAAGAGATGGAAGGGCAGAAAGCTGGGCCTTCATAGGCAGCAACAAAGGTACTGAGGTTGGCCTTCCCCCTTGTTATAAATATAGCTTTTAGCCATTTAGAGGAGCAGAAAATATTTATTTAAAATTTTCTTTTGGATGAAAAAGATAAACATTCAGTGAATAGTTTAGGGATTCTAGATCCCTTCAGAAATTCTGAACAACCACTTTATTCTTCATTCAGTGACAAATTTTGGGTTTCTTCGGGGTTTCAAAGACTATCCTGAATAGCAGGTAGTTTAACAGAGACAAGAGAAAGCGAGAGAAAGAAGTTAACTGCGAGTGTTATGATTTGTGTCTAGATGCCCCGCCATGCCTCCTGTTGTCACTGTGCTTTTTCAGAGGCCCCTGAATCTGGAGTGTGTGATGCTAGAAGTAAGGGTGCTGGAATTAGGAATGGGTGAGTCCACTGATTGGACTGGCACCATTAGGCTGGGTCAGTCCACTGATTAGACTGGCACTACCCTAATCCCGAAGAACTGTATACAAGGGACAGAATGAACTCTCTCTCTCTCCCTCCACACCCCCTCCGTCTCCATCTCCATTTCTCTGTCTCTCTATCTCTCTCTTTATCTAAGACAGGATCTCATCATGTACTTTAGGCTAGCCTTGAACTCATTATGTAGCAATGATACATACTACTCGATGCTGGCCTCACTTTAGGCTAGCCTTGAATTCATTATGTAGCAATGATACATACTACTTGATGCTGGCCTCAGACTTGCAGCACTCCTCCTGCTTTGGCCTCCTGGATGCTGTGATTGCCAGTGCACATCGGCACACCTGGCCTCATCTGTCTTTCTCTTATACCACTTCCTATTAAGTAATATGCATATGAAAGTGTTGTATAAAGCATGACACTGAGTCAGGTGAACATAATTCTTAGCACCATTCATTTGGGGTTGGGGGGTGAGACAGGATCTGGATCTGTAGACCAGGCTGGCCTTGCATTCACAGTGATTCTCCTACCTCAGCCTCCTGAGTGCTGGGATTACAGGCATGTGCCAGCATACCCGGCAGCACCTATTGACACAGAGAAAAGTCCAATTTATAAAAAAACAGTCATATGCTACATAATGATTTTCAGGTTAACGATAGATGGCATATACAACAGAGGTTCACAGATCATATCACCTACTGATATAGCCTTTTAGCTGATGTAAGCATACTCTATGATGCAAACTGTTATCACCTTAAGGATATTTTTAAGATTATATTTCCAATATTAAGCTTTAATGACTATAACTAAAGTCAATGTGGAATACAGTGAGGCACTTCACAGAACTTAGCAGGTCTCTGACAGAATCTTCCTTGTTCTTTTAGTAGCAGAGGCTTCTGGAATGTAAGTAATCCTGCTAGGAGAGTGCTGTTACCTAACCTGATGGCCCTCCAGCCTCTGGCTGGAGGAGCAGAGCTGCACTGCCCCAACATCGACCATGCCAGAGTGGCTTCTTCCCAGAATACCCATTGAGTATATTCACCTCCAATACTAGTTAGCCTTTGATCATTGCAAAAATACTTATTAAGCAAAAATGGTGTGAACACAGTGATATAGTTCTAAACCTCGTGTGCAGCTTTCTCAATAGAACATGAAATCCAAAGTCAAGATGTAGGATTAAGCATGGGGAAGAAACTGGCTAGGGAGCAGGGAACATGCAGATGGTTGGGTAGGATACCACAATCCCACTTAGTTAGCACAAATGACAAGTGCCTTTGAAATGTCTGGCAGGAAGGCTACAAGTGGATGTAAGCAGAGTATGGAAATCACAAGGTTACATAAAACCAACAATGCAAACTTTATGTAAAATGGCAATCAGAAGTTGTAATGTATTATTATGGCTTGCATCTGAAATGGCCCCCACAAAGCTCGAGTGCTAAAGGCTTGTTTGCCAGCTGATTGGCTTTTAGGGGTCAGATGATGTGGGTGCCTCTTACTTCCTCAGTGGGTTACTCACTGATGAAATTTCAGTATCATGGCACTGGGGGCCTTATGGGGGCAGAGCGTGGCAGTGCTGCGGCTCTGTCTGCTCCCTGTTCCTCCCCCTCTGGCTCTTTCTCATTTGTGCTGCTTCCCATCTGCCATGAGCTGAGCTGCTTTGCTCCACAGCACCCTTTCACCATGCTGTTCTGTCTCACCACAGGACTCATAGCAATGGAACCAGCCAACCATGGCCTGAAATTGTGACCCAAAATGAATTATTTCCTCTCATGTAATGGAAAGCTGACTAACAGATAGTAAGCAAGCACGTGGAGAAAAACACAACAATGCAACATGTGAAGAGGAGAAAAAATGAACAAAAGCATCTTAAAAAGGCTCAAGGAGGAGTCACAAAAGCAGAGGCCTAGAAGGCCAAAAAGGAAGATTAAACACCACTGTCAAACACCACAGAGCAGAAGGATAGGAAAAAAAGAGGAAGCGTGGCAGTGTAGTGGCACACACCTGTGACCCCAACCCTCACGATGCTGAAGCAGGAGGGTCAAGTAAATTTGAGGTCAACCTGGGCTACACAGTGAGTTGAAAGCCAGGCTCGACTATGAAGACCAAGAGTGGTGAGATAAGGTAACTAGTTTCTGTGGGTTTGGCCAATGTGTGTAATAAACTCAATTCTCTGTGTAATTCTGATTGAACTATTGTTGTTCAAGGATGAACAGTTATATTCCAATGGAAATTTTTAAAAATTAAAGTCAACTACTAGTCTTACAACTAGTAGTCATTAGGACAAAATAAGACTATGCAACACACCACGGAGCTTGTCAAATTCATTCAGCCTTAACACAACACCGAAACCAGAGAGAGCCTGACCCAGTTCAGTTTGAGGGCACCCTATAGCAACATGCCCAGTTGATATCCTGAGAAGCAGGAAACAAACAGAGCCCAGGGAGGGCTGCTGTTTGCGGTAGGTCCTGGAAAGCTGGGACTTATACCTGCAGATGGCAGCTTGCTTTGCTGGCACCCTGTTTATTGACCTCTTGCTTGGGATGTTAAGGGTTGTCACCTCCCCTGCTCCTTGGTTATCTGTTAGCATCTGTGTGAACCTAGTGTTAGGCAAATGGTAGAAGACATAGGGATTTGTAATCTGTAAAGTAGTCTCGCATGTTCCATAGCCTGCTTCTAGCCCTCAATAAAAGTGAGCTGTTTCTGCAGCTCTGGGCTCACTTTGAGAGAGACAAGTCTCAGTGAGTCCTCTGAAGCTTATTCATCAGGTCTTCTTGTCATTTCTTTCAGCACCGACACACAACATACAACAGCACCCAGCTGCACAGTTCTGCTTTCTGAACCCAGGATGTAATCTGTTACCCTATTACCTCGCCTGATGGCCCCATGTCCTCTGGCTGGAGGACCAGAGCTGTGCTGCCTCAGCAGCATTCATACCAGTGTGGCTTCCTTCCAGAATATCCATATACAAACATAACTCGTTTCAAGGACTTTCTGCTCAGCAACAAAAAAATAACTGATCGTACTCAATACAGATTCACCACACTTTTAAGCCTTTGTGCTTCCTGCTTGCAAACATATATGCACAGCCAAAATCAGCTGTGGGCTGCTGCTTTGGAAAGGATGCCCCATTAGCCACTGGCACAATAGAGTTGGTTGCCTTCCAACTCCTGGGTGCAGAGCATTTTCCATTCAGTTTTATACCAGTCCACAATAATATGTATGTTCACTGTGAACTTGAAGATGCTTATTTTGTGAGCAGCAAGTAAAAGTTTAGCTAGACATGTTCTGTTGTGATTCCTCAGCCTTCTACCCACACTCCCCAACTCCCAAGGCAATGCTAGACTTATCATTTTTCAGGGTTTGTGGTGAGCCTCTAGCATAAGTGGACATTCAAAGACAGAAATTTTGTTCAATTAACATGACTGGAAGGGATTTAAGGAGTGGGTAGAAAGAAAATCTCTCCTATGGGAAATACAGTCAACTGCTCCTTATTTTAAAATTATGACTAGGGTTGCTGCACTATGCACAGTATAATATGATGGCAGAAGGGCTGGCTGTACAAGAATCGGACATGATGAGGATGGAATCCCAACTCTGGCAGTGTTATACATGCAAAGCCTCCCCTTTTAAGTGGCTATAAGAGTCCAGCTGAGTAAGGATGCCAGCAGAAGGCTCAGCGCCTACTAGAGGCAGAAAATGGTAGCGATGGCATTGCTATTAGTACTAGCTGTTGATCTTCCCACAAGTTGCTCGATCAGATAAAAAGCTACAATTACTCAAGATAGAAAGCTATAGTGACTTTTTAAGTAATTTGGGTTAGAAAATCTCAGCGCGGATTTCATCTAGAAAGGTCTAATCACTTCTTTGAACTCACACTTACCTGAGAGGGCACATCACCAACTAAAACTAAAAGTAGGGCTGGAGAATGCTCAGGTCATTTGTGACTCGGATAAGTGAACAGCATGCACTGTAAAGTGAGTGTTGTTACAGACTTAAAACATTTTTACACATAGAAATTTTGCGTTTTTAAGTCAAAGAAACATTGAGGTCCTGTCCTGATTGCCAACAGGATGCCAAGGTCCACTTGGCAAGCTTCGCACACAGAATTAGTGCGGGGTGGGCATGGGAGGTGACAGACACTGTAGGGAGGCCAGCAAGGGTGTGGGCAGGGCGAAGTAACCACACGGCCTAGGGCAGTCAGATAATGAAGCCTCCACAGTTACCGGCAAAGTATTTAAAATAAGAGGGGGAAAAAAAAAGTTACATTTTTCCCCAGCTCTTCCGCTCACATTCCAGCACAAGCTAGCACCAGGCTGTCAGCCTACTCTCAGAACTAGGGCGGGCAGAAGTGGACCAGGATGCCGGAGAGACGTCTGCCACTTCCTACCTCCTCAGGCGAAGCGATCCGGCCCGTGAGGACAGGGCGAAGACGCCGGCGGCCCAGCGCCTACCTTCGGCCGCGCCCCTCCCGCTGCCTTTGGTTGAGCCCGCGCCCGGCTCCGCCCCTGAAGGAGGCCCCGCCCCTCCCGCTGCTGTTGGTTAGGCCCGCGCCCGACCCCGCCCCTGAAGGAGGCTCCGCCCCTCCCACTGCCGCTGGTTGGGCCAGCGTCCGGCACGCCCCTGCTCACTAGCTGCGGGGGCCGCGGGGCGGGAGTGGAGGCGGAGACAGAGGCGGAGGCGGGCTCGAAGGCCACGCTCGCGCCCAGCTGCTCGTCCTGGTTGAGGGCGCCCCACCGTGCATTCTGCCGTGAGTACCGATTCGGCCCGACCGATGCCCGCGGGTGGGGCGTCGGTCACCCTGTTGTTTCAGCGGGTGCTGGCCTTTTCTTTGACCCACGAGAGACACGGGGGAGGCTAAGGGGACGCGTTCCTGAGAGTGACCTCTCCGCCCCTCGCGCGCTGTGTCGTCGTAGCGGGGCCTGGAAATGGCTGTCCGCGCCTCGCCTCGCTTTGGTCGCGCGGCCACTCGGCCGCCCGGGGTCCTGGTGGAGCAATGCGGCCACTTGGGCGGTCGGCGCCGAGGGGTGTGGCTTCCTCGGGAGCCGGGAGATGGGCTGGGGGGTGACAAATGGGCACGGAGTCCGTGCGGGCAGAGCGAGGAGCTCTCTAAAGGAGACTGGGAGAGGAGGGGATGTGAGAATGCGAGAGACCCTCAGTGGAAGAACCGGGCACAACGCCCATCCTAATTTATTAAAAACCCCAACGGGATTGCGCTATCTTTCCAGATTCTGCCAGAAAAGAACTACACATAGCCAAGTTCCTAAACTTTTTGTGACCTCAGTACCCCTTTGCACTCTTAGAAATGAGTATCCCGAAGAACCTGTTTAGGTGGCCTAGCTATTGCTATTTGCTATATATAATAAAACGGAAATTTTTACTATAGTTAATCATTTAAAATAAGAATAGACCAATTATATCTTAATATAACTTTTAATAAAGAAAAAAACGATATTTTCCATATCAGAAAGTTATTGAAATAATCTCTTTAATGTCAGGCTTAGTGGAAGACAACTAGATTCTTAACTATTTCCACATTCAAATTGTTGTAGTCACTTCATAATAGTTTCTGGAGAGCTATTCATTAAGATTGTTCTGTTCTTTTTTTTGTGTGTGGGACCAGGGTTCAAACTCACAACCTTGCACTTGCTAGGCAGGCACTTGTGCCATGGAGCCATCTCCCCAGCCCCATGAAGATTGTTCTGAAGGTGGTTTGCCCTTGTAGATACTTAGGAGTTCTCTGCTCCACACTTTTAGAACTACTGGGATAGGAAGTGCCTCTTGGACTTAATTGCCATACTTACCTGTGATTCTGCCTCAAATGGGAACATAAACCACCTCCTACATGGATAATATTAACCTCTCACGTAGAGGACCCGCTTGACCTTGCTTTGGAAAATACATCCTAGGTTCCCAAATGTGATGATGAATCTTTCTAGTGTCCTGAAAACTCAGCAGAGTTCACTGGTAATGTTGGTTGTTTCTGTGCCTGCAGCACTGACCTGTCTGCATCTGAAGTACAGCAGCAGTGATATGGCGAACAGGACCTTCACGTTCAGAGAAAAGCCTGTGGGGAAAGCAGGCCAAGTGTGTTGGGGTTGATGTTGAGGAGTGTGCCAAGTAGTTGAGGAGTTATTTCCAAAGTAACAGGAGGTGTACCTTTGACTCCTTTCCACATGCATGATTCTGTTGCAGTTTGTGTTTGCTAAGTCTTGAGTTTGTTGGAGCATACTCACCAATCTTGGAGCACTCTCTCTTCCTACTTTTAGGGATGTGTCCTCAGCCTCTGCTGTGTCCACTGTTTTGTTGTGTGGTGGTGTGCTTCCTCATTGGGTTCTTCCCTTGGCTTTGTGCTCTGTCACCGTGATTCCAAAGAGCCTGTCATGCTCAGGAGCAGATTGGACACCCTAGCTGTTGGACTAAAAAACAAATCTGCCATGAGTATGTTGCACACACAGTTGCATAGCACAGGTGGAAGAAAGAGGGCATGTAGACTCTGAACATCTGTTAATGTTCAGGTTAGAAGACTCCACTTAAGTGGCAGAGTCTGCATCCTCTCTTCAATAGACCTTTAGTGTTTATCACAGGCCCAATTCCATACTGGACACCAAGAGAATGGTGAGTGCTGTCCTTGTCACTGCAGAGCTTGCAGTCTAATAATATAGGTAGCTGCTGTTTAATTGAGAATCTACTGTCACATTGTTTACCTGAAGTATGGTCCTGTGTGAAGAACAATGTCGCCTACCTCAGGTGTGCTTCAAAAGCATGTACTAATGAAATCAGAGACCCAAACTGTGAAGATAATTAAAAAAAAAAAAAAAGACATTCTTTTGTATGGAGAAAGTAATTCTCTATGAAGCAGCAAGACTCTCTGTACAGACACATTACTTCCAGCTTGATACCAGTCTCTAGGCCAGCCTTGAGGAGAGTATTTGACTTCTCTGGGCCTTAGTGTTTTTGACTTTTTTTTTTTTTTTTTTTGTTGTTGTTGTTGTTGTTTTCTTGGTGGGACCAGGGTTCGAACTCACGACCTTGCACTTGCCCAGCAGGCACTTGTGCCTCGGAGCTATCTCCCCAGCCCCTGTGTTTTTGACTTTAAAGTGAGAGCTTGAACCATTAATAGCAGGTCTCTCAAATAACCAGTGGCTTAACTGAAAATAACTTATATTAGCATTTGTGCCTCTTTTCCCAGTTCTGTGTTCAATGGCATCACATTTTTTTTAGCTTGAAATGAGCCATGGCATAGGAGTATTTACACTGTGGAAATCAGCCAGTGCTACAAATTTGGACTCTCCTCCTACAGAGCAGGCTAAGCTAAACATTTACTAGCACACTACTGCTACTGTCAGAGCCAAAGTGCTTTTAGTCTGGTTTATTTATTTATTTATTTATTTTTGGTCTTTTTTAATGGGAAACAGAATCTAGCCTAGACAAAGATATTGGCTATAGGGCGTGATTCAAGTCTTCTAAAATTTTGGATAGAGAAAAATCCAATTTCATTATATCATAGAATATGGGCCAGCAAATTTTTTTGTGTGTCAGGGAGCAAGTAATAAAAGCAAATTTTAGGCTTTGTGAACTCCATAATCTTTATTGCAGCTGCTGCTGTTGGATAGAAGCTTTTATGGGCAATAACAAATGAAGTATGGATATGTGCCACTGAAATATCATTTACAAAAACAGGTGCAAGGCTGTGGTTCGAAAACCCATGTCTAGCATATCACAATGGGAACCATGCATTGAGGAAGTAGTTTCTAGAAAAGGAATTTCTTCAGGACTTTGCATGAATATCAGAAAATCTCGAAGATGGATATACCAAGTAGTAGAAACTATAAAAAATTTGGAGTCAATATATATTTGTATGCATGTGTATTTGCGTGTATGTTTAAACACCTAAATTGTATGTATGTGTGAATAGTGTGATTACCTATTCAGCAGTCTTATAAATCTTTAGAAGACAAACTGTTAAACCCATTTTTGAGCAGTGGAATGAGATAAAAGGAAGGCAGAGAATTTTTACTTGTTACTTTTTGTAGTACTAGACATGTGTCTCTATCCTTCAACATTCATATATTGTTTGTACAACTTAAAAAGCTAAAACCATTTTAGTGTACATTTTTAAAAGGAAGATGGGGTTGTTTCTCTAGTAAGAATGCTAGGGTGGTTTCTCTAGTAAGAATGCTGGTGATGCTTTTGAAACAAATTACTTTTTTATATTTCTGGTCAAAGGTAGTGTGTTTGCCAAAATCTGGGGTGGTTGTTTTCTTGGTGGTGAGGTATATACATTGTTTTTAGATTTTTTTCAGCTTTGTTTATTGATTTTCAAGATGGACAAATATTATATTCGATATGACTAAAATCAATACCTCTTAAGTATGTTATTTTTATACATAATCCATTCAGAACACAACTAGGCTCCATTTTTCTTAGATTGGCTTACCACACCCCTGCCTGATATTGGAGCCCTTTTTATAGTTTGGGTCTAGATGTTCCTCCAAAGCGTCATGTAGTCATGGGGTGGACTTCTAGAGTTTGTGATGAATTCAGGATTTAATGCTGGGATTATGGGTGTGAGTACTATACCTGCCCTGGGGTGGATAGCCTGAATGAAGTAGAGGGAGGGAAAGAGGCTTGCCCTTGGCCTCAGCTCCTCCCTTTTTGCTCTTGCTGCCTGTGCTGTTATCTGCCCATGAACTGTTGCCCTCTGCTAGCTGAGTATAGACTGAAACTTGGGCAAACTGTGAGCTAATTAATCTTGGGTGTCAGGGCTTTTGTCCCAGCAGAGAGAGAAAAGTAATCAAGACAGCCCTGCTTCCTTTTCTCCCAAGGAGAACTGGAAAAAAACAAGTGAGGAGAGTGAATTATGGGGAACTGCAAATGGGCACAGTGATCCCTATAGTCACATTGTGCTGTGTCACCTTCTCTTGTGGAGGCTGTTCCAACCCTCTTCTGGTTGACCCACACGGTAGAAAGTTCTTCATAGATGTGGCTCTGTCACCTCAGAAGCTGTCAGCTGACCATCTCTCTAATTTGATCAGTCTTCATTTCTTTTCTTAATACATTTTAATGGGAAATTTTGGACATGCAAATAAGTACAGGGTACAAACCCTCAGCAACAGTTACAAATGATAATCTGACCAATGCTGTTTTCACTTGTACTTTTCCTCTCACTTTTTCCCTTGCCCAGGAACTGTCATGTTCATTTTCTCCCTTTTTAAAAAAATCAATGAATCATTCATTCATTCATTCATTCATTCATTCATTTGGTACAGAGTATTGCTACACAATAAGTATGTTATTTTTATACATAATCCATTCAGAACACAACTAGGCTCCATTTTTCTTAGATTGGCTTACCACACCCCTGCCTGATAGTGGAGCCCTTTTTATGGTTTGCAGCTTGGACTCATAGTGATCCTCCTGTCTCAGCCTCCCCAGAACTGAGATTACAGGCATCTATCACTATATCTAGTTTCAGTGGCCAGCACACCATGACCAGTGTTGAGGGGCTGGCGCCATATGCAATACTTGGGATCAAACCAGGATCCTTGCACTTGCCAGGCTTAGACCACCAAGCTATCACCCCAGCCCCTGCCATGTTCATTTTCAACTTTTTATAAATCAACAATAACAATGAAAATTCCATTGTGTCTTCTTAGTAGAGAGTGTGCCCAACCTATCAATTTAAGCCCAAAACACTAGGGACCAGAAAAATCAAATATTTTCCCCAAAGCTGGGCTGGAGACTAGTACCAGGCTAAAATTGATTTCTCTGTACAAAGACTCTTACTGCTTCACAGAGAGTTACTTGCTCCCTAGAAGAATTTTTTTTTTTTTTTAATCTTCACAGTTTGAGCCTCTGGTTTTATTAGCACATGCTTTTGAAGCACACTTGAAGTAGGGCAACATTGTTCTTCACACAAGGCCATACTTCAGATAAATAATGTGACAGTAGATTCTCAACTAACCAACAGTTACCGATGCTATTAGACTATAAGCTCCACAGTGACAGGGGCAGCATCTTTAGTACTCACTACTGTCCTGGTGTCCAGTATGGAATAGGCCTGCGATAAATACTTTTAGGTAGTGAACAAATGTCTACTGAAGATATAGTGAAGAACAGAGAGTATGTACTGACTGTCATAGCAAAAATATCTAAATTATTATAGTGTGTGATAGCATATGCCCAGCCATCTAGGAGACCAACAAGACCCTTTCTGAAAAAGAAAGAGAGAGAGAGAGAGAGAGAGAGAGAGAGAGAGAGAGAGAGAGAGGAAGGAAAGAAGGAAGGAAGGAAGGAAGGAAGGAAGGAAGGAAGGAAGGAAGGAAGGAAGGAAGGAAGGAAGGAAGGAAGGGGGCCCGGCAGGATGGCTCAGTGGTCTAAAACACCTGCTTAGGAAAGCTTGGGTGGC
>PVJA010020371.1:0-28228 GCA_004027025.1 Myocastor coypus | reverse complement strand
GATTGATTACTTTCACTTGAGCATACGGTCTGGATTTGTATCCATGCACCTATAAAAGCCTTTGCTATTTATTACAGATGCACAAGCACTTTTACCCAAGAGAACACAGGTAATTTAAATTAAACCAATGGGCTTGTGTGAGCAGTATGTGAGGAAATTCTTTATAATTGTGAATCTGGTGTTCACCATTGTTCTTTAAGCACAATATTTGCTCATAACAAGAAGAATGTAATTAAATCAATCTCAGGGGATAATTAAATCAGAATAATTCTAAGTATATTTTAAGGATAATTAATGAATCTTTTTATTAATAAATATTTTGATGACAGAAAACATCTGTGATATTTGTAAGCTTTTTTGCTTAGTCTTTTTTTTTGGTCTGATATGGTTATTGGTACAATCTAGGTGTATATAAGAGTCACATTCATTATAGGGAATGTGAACTCTACATGATGTAACTTGGATTCTCTCTCCTTTTTAAAGACCCACCCACTCCTTTCAAAACCCTGGCTCCTTCTCCACTCACCAAATTCTGCTGTTATTTTATGCGTCATTTCTCCTTTTTTTCTTTCCATTCCT
This sequence comes from Myocastor coypus, assembly GCA_004027025.1. Lineage (NCBI taxonomy): Eukaryota > Metazoa > Chordata > Mammalia > Rodentia > Myocastoridae > Myocastor > Myocastor coypus. Next base: position 27,649 of record PVJA010020371.1, on the reverse strand, counting down.
TCCTTTCCTCCTCCTGCCTTCCTAGCCCCTTTCTCCTTTGGAATAGTCTCTCTGTGTGTCACAATAACTATTTTATATTTTGGTTCTTATTTACATTTTCAGTTTCTCACATCAGAGAGATAATATGACTCGCACATGTGTGTCAGCCTTTTTCACATAAGAGAATGGCTTTGAGGTCTATTGATTTAATGGTAGATATCAGAAAAATTTATCTTTATGGCTGAGTAATACTCCACTATACAAAATAAAAACCTACATCCTTCATATCAGTTCGTCAGTTGATGGGCTCTGAATTGCTTCCAACTTAGTCCTTATAAGCTGTGTTTCTTTAAGCCCTGGTGTGCACATAATACTGTGATATGAAGCTTTTCATTTTTCCAAGAAAATACTGAGAAGGGAAAGAGCTGGGTCAAATGGCACTTATAATTCTAGGCTTCTCAGCAATCTCTTACTGATTTCCATAGTGGTTACACCAGGTTGCCCTCTCATTAACAGTGGAGAAGGGTTCTTATTTCCCCACAGCCTTGGCAACATTTGTTATTAGTTTTCTTACTCATAACAATTTTTTTTTCTGGCCCAACATTGTCTTTATTTTGTATTTCTTGAATGAGCAGTGACATTGACATTCTTTCATGTTTTATTGATCATTTCTACTTCTTGTGAGAATCATCTATTCCTCTCCAATACCAAAAATTGCTATACAGATTTAATGCAATCCCAATCAAAATACCATTAGCTTACCTCACAAAGCAAGAGAAAATACCGTTGGAAAATTTTAGAACTGAAAGAACTAGAATAAGAAAAACATTTCTAGGCAACAAAGGCAAGGCAGGGTCATCACAGTCCTTATCTTAAAATAGCACAGTATACTTAAAAATATAAAAAGTACAGCATTGATAAATATTATCTATAAAATGGATTATGTTGTGTTGAAAAGACACTGTCAATGATAGCAATTATGTGTCATTCATAAAACTAAACATCGTTCAAATAAACATTGAAACCATCTAAAGACTCCTGAATAGTTGATTGTTTTACTTTGTAAAACTTCATATTTCGTGTGTCTTTCTAAAATGCCCATTTTTAAAAAGTGGTTTGTTTATTTATATTTTTTTCAAAAGAACTTTTTTTTTTTGGTCATTTTTACTATTTTGGTTTTTGGTACCTGGAGTTGAACTCTGGGCCCTGCACTTGCTAGGAAGGCATTGCACCGCTGAGCTACATCCCCGGCCCGGTTTGTTTATTCTTTGCCCTTACATCACAAGCATTTTATTTTAATATTCTTAGGAGAGTTTAGCATGGATACTGTATCTAGATATCTATATCTATGTCTATCGATGATATGATTAAATCCATGTTGCATACATGTAGAACTTATAATGTTATGTTATTTTTCACATATGTACTTTCCTACCAAGGATAAAAGAGAGAATATTATTAAAGTGTATCTATCATGTGAAAATGCTATGATATTAAATATATTCATTTGTCATTATTTGGGTGTTGTGAGAAACAAAAAGAAATAAGTTGAGGGGCTGGGGAGATAGCTCCGAGGCACAAGTGACTGCTGGGCAAGTGCAAGGTCATGAGTTCGAACCCTGGTCACAAAAGAAAAAAAAAAAAAGTTGATAGTGTGAACATAAAGCTCAAATCTTCCCTGGACAGGAAATCTCCCAGTGATTCTTAGATACTAGATTATTGCCATATGTAGAAATCTTAAAACCAACCAAAGTTTATTTTATTTTATTCATGTATTTATGTATTTATTTATTTAGTATTTTAGGGAAGGATCTACAGGATGTTCAGGGTTTCACCACTAGATTGGACTCGTAGTGATTCGCCTGTTTACAGCCTCTTAAGAGCTGGGATTACCTGCACCCACCACCACACCCAGTCTCCACTGCCATTTTAGCATGCCCTGGGGGTGGAACCAGCACAGCAGGCTCAGGGATCAAATCCTCGGGCCCTCTGCCTGCTTGTAGATGCTTTAATCCGCTGAACTATTTGGCCATCCCACAATCCAAGTTTAGATGCAAAAGTATTTGTTGTACTAAAACTTGATATTTTTAAATAACCATATTTTAATTTCAAGCCCAGTATATAAGCAAATATGTTAACAATCAGTGGAAATTGGACATAATTTTCCAATGATTTTTATGTTGAATACACACTGCATGTTTAATTTGTCATAAAAAATCTCAAACTAATTTTACCAATTGATTTGAAATATGTGCAATCAAAATAAATGTTTTCTTTATTTGTGTAACAAAGTTTGAGGCATTACTCTTATGTTAAGACATTTGAATTATTAATAACTTTAAAGTTGTCTTATTTTCCAAATTTTACATAAGTGTTTACAAGTTTTTAATCCGAGTATCTTTATGCTAGAGAAAAGGTAATTTAATAATTTTTAAAAAAGCCTATTCAAAAGCTTCTATCCCCAGGGCTGGAGAGATAGCTCCATGGTACAAGTGTCGGACTGGCAAGTGCAAGGTCGTGAGTTTGAAGCCTGGTCCCACAACAACAAAAAAAGCTGTACCCTCATTCATGCCGGGTCTTCGTGGTAAGTCTTCAGTGGCTAAGGAAGGGTCCTCACCGGCTCCTAGCTGTCCCATAAGTCCAGCACATATTCCATTGTCACCCTCTGCTGGAGTACAGATTTGGAGGGATTAGTTGCTGATGTGTACAGAGACCTACACTGGCTACATTAGCCCATTAACAAGAAATGATCTCTATGGATGTATTTTGGGCACACTGAGAAAAGCTACCAAGCTACCAGCTGTGTACATCATCACTGAGTTAGCGTTATTTCATTTTCTTCAGAATGTCTATATATATGTATATTCATTAATGCTTTAATATGCATTCATTTTCTTATTATTTTCAATTAATCATATAACACTGAGCCAAATTTTGCATTACTATCCCCTGTACAATTGGGATGAATGACTGTCAAAAATAATAACTGATAGAACTATTTGAAAAGTTGTACAACAGAAAAATTGGGGATTGAATTTGGGCTTATAATGATCATTTTTAAATGTGAGCCTTGACAACCTTAAATAAACTTCATAATTTTTTTCTCCAAATATAATTAATTGTCTAGTATGCAAACCACTTAACTTGACTAAAACTGTTGCAAATATTCTTTTTATCTATTTTGAGAAGTTTGTACCATACAGGTTTTTTTTTTTTTTTTTCAGTTCCCCGTATTTGTATTCTTATCCCTAGTGTGGAGTGCATTTATTCATAGCTTCTGAATTATACTTTCTGTTTTAAGTAAAACATCTGTGTATTACCGCCCACTTACAGCCACCCCTGCAAAAGCAGAGAGTCTGGCAAGCTCTCAGGAACAAACCGACACCTCAGACACACACCGCTGTTGGTGGCATGAGGTCTAACCATCTGTGGTGCATGCCACTTATGGCCTCTCCACGAAGGTTGCATAGGTTGGAACAAAATGTGGAAAGTAAAGTTATCTAAACACTAAATATAACTAAAAAAAAAAAAAAAAAAAAAAAAAAAAAAAAAAAAAAAAAAAAAAAAAGACAGTCTAACTTGGTGAGATTGATTTCATCACCTTTAATCCTGTGATAATATAGCTCTATACAGATAAAAATATCATAATTGAAGGCCAATTATGTTTGCATTTTTTCCAGTAGGTATCATCGATTTAACTTTAGCAGTATTGTTAGTGATTTTCAAAAAATACATTTCCATCCCTTCCTTGCTCATGCTTTTAATTTTTGGTATGAAAACTGTCAGTGTAACATAATATTTAAAAAATCAGATTTTTCAATTTTGTTGTAGCATGGGCTAATATATAGTATTTGTTATATTATATAGCACTGGTTCATATTACCAGACTGGGATAGTTTCATTCTGATGCTAATAATTCCTTCAATTAATTTTAATGATTTCTGAATTCGAAAATTTTATTGCCTTAAAAACTCAATATTTATTAAGGTATTAATTAATTTTGTTTTGTGCAAATAAGCCAACAGTTCCATTTTAAATTTGCATTCACCTTCATTTGCATATAGTATCTGGAATATCTTATCAAATTTTTCAGTTGCAGTTCTGCACACATTGCAAAGATTTCTAAACCCTGTTATGTAGCTGGAGTTGAGATATTGATTTCCATGCTATTCATTGAATGGAAATTGTTTTTAAATGAAATGGCATTTATTTCTTTTTTTTTTTTTTTTTTTGAGACAGGGTCTCACTATGCAGTTGAGGCTGGCCTTAAGCTCACTTTTGTAGCCCAGCCTGGTCTCGAACTCACATCGATCCTCCTGCCTCAGCCTCCCGAGTGCTGGGATTACAGGCGTGCGCCACCACGCCCAGCAAAATGGCATTTATTTCTATAGTTCCACATACGTGGCTAAAACATATGTTAAGTATATGAGCTATTTAAGTGGTATTTTCTAAGCTTTCGCTCAAAAATTCATAAAGCATGTATAATACAAAATATGAGGGGAAGGGCTGAGTGCATGTGTATTAAATATTTCTGGCTCCTAGAGATACTCCTGCAAGAAGCTCCCTTCTTCCTGCACTCTACTGCAATCTACACATCACAATTCACAGCTCATTTCCTTAATCCATTTGCTTATATATGACTTGAAGTGACATAAAAGATATGTATTTAAAATATACAGTATCCCAATTTTGAATAGTATCTATTCCCAAGTAATTACTTCGTCATGCTAAAGATGTAAAAATATTTCAGAATAATAGAAAGTTGCAACATCAACAGCAACATTCAAACTCCATCTGTGGTCTAAACCCACAATGCATTGCTTTCTGGTGACATAGATTAGACTGATCTGCTCTAAAATTGTATGTGACTCTGATTCTGATTACGGCTATTTTGTTTTGCATTTTACTTACATTTAAAAATGTGCTTTGTGCTATATGTTTTATATTTTTGTTAGGTATCATATAGATATTATGCTTATTTACAAATGCTTTATGAAAACTATTATTACATTTCATTTTATTAGTAAACAGAAACTTATGTATTCATCTTTAGATTTGATCTTAGATATTGATTTTTCAAATAAAATTATTCTCAATATGACCTGTATACAAATCTCTGTGCATACATATGCTTTTAATCTGGCTAGCTACTTAGGAAAATTGCTGGCTATACTGGGTATATAATAGATGTATGTTTATTTTATTACATTATTGAAACTAAAATTTGTTCACATTTGTATAGCAATGTATGTGTGTTCTTTTCTCCCTTCCTGCATGGTGATATATAGTGTTGCTGAACTTTGCATTTTATGACATTTTAATGATTCTATTGTGCATATTTGGGATTTTAATTATTTTTCTGATAACTAATAATGGCAAGCATACTGTATGCAATTATGATGCAAATACATATCTTTTAATTCATGTAGTTTCTATTCATACTTGCCTATTGTACTTATTTTTGGCTTTTAGTTTTAACACTGTACTTATCATTACTTCTTATGGTTTGAAGATGTCTTCGTCTAAACTTTTTATGTTGTAGCTCAGAACTTGCGTTGTGTGGCAGAGATTAATCTTTAGTATTTGATGAAGCCGTGAGTGTGAGACCTTCATAATAGAATTAGTGTCCTTAATGATATGAGACAGCTCTCCCACGACACATACGCAGCCTTATGAGCAACCAGGTTCCTCCACCAGATCAAAATCTGCTAACAAACCCACTTTAGATTTCCAGTTTCCTGACATAGAAAGTCAATGCTACCTAAGATGATTTTCATGATTTTCATCAACATTTTACTTTCTTTTCAATGCATACATATGGAAAAGAAACAAGAGTTTCAGATGAAAACAAAGGTAGTTAGCTGCATAAAGTATGAATATGCTGGAGGAAATAAAGAAATCTGCAACTATAACATCTAATGCACCAATATTGCAAAATCAAAAGGTATGTGAATGCTTTTAGAAAATCAGTGATGCACATATGTACTGCTAATACCTTAAAAAATTAAAACATCAGTGCTAACTTGTAATAATATTAAAAAGCAGCATATATCTGGATGGAAGAACTTTGTGGTATTGAATTGTGTAATTATTTTAGTATACAAAATGACTATTCAGGTAAAACTAAATAAAGTTGAAGTTAAAACAGAAAAATTTTCTATTGGAAGGATTTTGCTATGAAACAATATAAAGATGAGATACTAGTGGAAAATATTCATAATACAAAGGATTATCAACCAGAATATGTAACAATAAAGATTTACCGTCTACAAATGGCTTGACATGACTTGCTCCAAAAAAAAAAAATCATAAAATGATTTGGTTTAATTTAGATTCCATAAATTTAATCTTGCTGTGTTTTGTTGATTTAATCGACATTTCCATGTTCACCCATGATCTTAACAGGTCTCCCGTTGTGTTCATTTATTGTATGTTGACTTCTGTGAACATCATTTTTCTATTTTTTATGAGTTTTTAGGTGTACATGTGATTATTGTGTAATGTGAAACCTTATTTTCATGAGAAATTCAAGCCTCAAACACTAACTGGAAAGCCAGTATAGTTTTAAGTTCTGGCTAGCTTAAATATGCCTTAATTTTGAGAATTGCCTTGGGGCTAGGCAGAAACTGTTAAAATATTTGAGGCAATTATGTCATTACTTTTCTTATTCCTGAGACAAAATGTCCCATTCCCAAAGGTAAAGGAGTAAAAGTGTACTTTGCTCAGTTTGCAGAGTCTTCAGTCTGTAAAATCAGCTGGCTCCAGGGCATGTTGGCTCTGCAGAAGAGACCATTTCACCATGGGCAGAAGTCAGAAAAAGCAAGGAGGGGAGGAGACAAGACCTTTTCTATCCATTATATTGTTTGCAGGTCACTGGTCATAGGGCAGGGGAGCACTCCGACTTAATTCTACCCAGAACTTGTCCCACCAGTGGCTTGATTACTGATCACTCATCCTTGCCCCGAACATTGCATCCCTACAAAATTTTCATGACTGAATGAGCCTTGAGGGACATCCAGACATGAACCGTAACAGGGAATAATAATGATATGAAACTAATCTTCCCCCACATCAAGTGTATCCAAGAACCAGAATGCTACCATTAATGTTGCCAAAGGTTAATCTTATTTCCTTCTCACATAGACCTGTTAATTTACATATACATAGTCGTACAATAATTAATGTCAAAATAATCTATCAAAGAGAATGTGAAAAAATGAGGGGACTACATAAATATCACAATCACACACAAACACGAATACACATAAACACACATACAAGTAGACTGTCTCTGTAGGAGAGCAGTAAAAGTGAGAAATAAAGTCTGTAATTATTTAAACTGTAAAGAATTTAAGTCCAAGCTCTAGTTTTTAATGGTGAAAAATGCTAGTTTTGTATTTCTATCATTACATATTATTTAAAAATTAATAATGCCCATGACATTTGTTAATTTTTAAAGCAGCATATTACTAAATTATGGTAAAATTCAGGAAAATAAGAGAAAATTACATAATCCTAATCCTTAGTAAATCTCGATGATAAATAATCTTCATTATTTCTGAATTTGAGAATCTGGCTCAAAGTCCATAGAAGAGAAAGATTTTACTTTACTCACAATTAAAATATAACTCAATGATTCATCAAATTTCTTTGAGTCTGGTCTGGATAGACCAGTCACTGATATCATCAACTTTGTGACAGTCAGTATTCAAATCCTGAACTATTCTTCCCACTAGATGCAATCATATCATATTAATCAAAATGGGAACCTTTAAAGTAGATCTCATTATATTATTTTCTCTATTGTACATTACAACCCATTATAGGTTAACCATCACATTATTATTATAAATCAAATTCCTTTTGATATATATTTTTCAAATTTTATGGAGGTTTCTTCTAATATTATTTTATTTTGCTTAGAACATATGTTGCAAACTATTAGAAGCTTTTATCAATGAAGAATGTGGACATTTAGGAAAAAAATTTCTTTTTTACGTTTTACATGTTTTAAAAATTTTAGAATTTGAACAGAAATCGCACTATAAATTTATAGTTAAATTTTTCATTTATTTATTTATTTATTTATTTATTTATTTATTTAGGGTCTTCAGGGTGTTCAGGGTCTCACTGCTAGATCATGCTCATAGTGATCCCCCTGTTTACAGCCACCCAAGAGCTGGGATTATAGGCACACACCACCATGTCCAGTCTCAATTGCCCTCTCAGTGCACCTCGGGGATAGGGGTTGGACCGGCATGGCAGGCCCGGGTTGGAATCCCTGGCCCCAGTGCCTGCCTGCAGGCTCTTTAATCTGCTGAGCTATTTGACTGACCCTAAGTTCACAGCTTTAATGCTGATATATTTTATATTTTCTTATTTATTTTTGGTACCAGGAATCAAACTTAGTATCTTATGCTTGTCAGGCAGGTGCTTGTTTCTCTGAGCTATATCCTTGATCTGCAATGCATTTAAAAATGGTTACTTTTGTGCTTATCTTTGCTTTGTGATATCCAAGAAGAATGTTTATATAGTCACAGTTATCTCCTTAATGAGTCATAATTCCATGCTTCAGTACCAAAATGCCTTGCTAAAGGTAGCTTTCAATTTTTCTCTGTCTCTTCCATTATCAATTTAGTTTTCACTTTTCCTGATAATTTTTTAAATTCACAAGCCTAATCAATGTTAAGTATCTGACAAAGTTTGAATAATTAAACAGTTCTCATTGTACAAATTTCTACATACTTTTAAGGATTGTTTAATTTAATTTATCTAATTCATGTATTTCTAGAATATTTTATTTTATAGATCCAGGGATTTTTCTTCTTAGAAATATATTTATTCACTAAGTTCTTTTTTTGAAGCATTAGTCAGAAATTTCCATAAATAAGAACAATGTTTACTTTCTTCTATGCAAGGTGGTAATAAATTAATACCTTAATGATATATCATTAATTAATATAATAAATATACTGTTTGCCACTGGTTCAAATTTTTTCTAGGGTTATGGTCAAGTAAACTATTTCTGCAACTGTTTCTGTTGTCTTTTTCTTTATTGTTTTATCCACTAATTAACACTATGGCTTCTTTGATAGAATTTATGCTTTAAGGCATGGACTATTGGAAACTCACTCAGCTGATACTAAAGAATCTTAATTTTAAACTGTCTATGATTTATAATACTTCACCTTTTTCAGGATACAGCAAATCATACCATTTGTAATTTGGAAGATTTCTTCTATGTATAAATATTTGATAAACTAAGAAGAAAATTATGTAATCTATATTTTACACTTTGGTCCTGGTTATGATAGAATAAATCATCCTGGAATTGTGCTATCATAACTGAGAACAGAAGCTCATGCAAAGTAGCCATCTTTCACCACAGCATTCTGGCAGTGTCAGAAAGACAGAGTTTGGAGACCTCAGCAGCTAGAAATTGTGGTACAAATTACTGTCTAGGACAAGGCTATATGGGAAAAACTCCAGTAATGTGAAAGACAGTAATGTGAGTCTTTGAGTAAAACTTTATATATAGGCTGGCAACCAGTAAGCTTAAAAGAACAACAAATTCTGCAAAAAAAAAAAAAAAAAGCAACATCTAGAGATATCAAAACTAAAACCTTGACCAAATGCAGACAGAATGGATAAAGTGATCTTCCCAACCAGTCAGCTTGGAGAGAGAACAAGTATGGAATTGTTACTCATAAAAGCCATACCCACTCATAGTGTTTTTCTTCTCCTGTAAAGATTTTATATTAAACTTTTCTAATTAAACTTAAAACATATTTAAATGAACACTGAGAATCTTACTTGTTTCACAAAAGAAAACTCAATCCACTTAAAATGAATCTTCTTTTTAAAGATTAAAATTTACATGCAACTATAAATAAATCTTAAAAATAATACTGTCAGTTAAATATAGATAATATAATAATAATTAAAAATAATAATACGTTAGGCTTTTCCAGGTAAATAGAGACCAAGGTCAGTCCACACAAGTAAGCATCGTATTGTCACTAATGTAAGAACCTGAAAGAGGAAATAAGACCCAAAATTTAGAATAGATATTCTGAAAGGGAGAGAAACTACTCAAAATGAAAGAAAAACTGAGATGGGGGAAAGGAGAAAAGTAAAAGAAAAGTACATTTTATAGGAACGCATTGAAGTAAAGTATCAAAAATTATAATATGAGGGCCAGGGAGGTAGCTCAGTGGTCTAAGCACCTGCCTGGCAAGCACAAGGACTCCAGTTCGACTCTGAGTGCTGCATGCCATGCTGGCCCCACGCCAAGGCAGCCACTGACTCTCAGCACGGTGGAGCACACGTGTAATCCCAGCACTGGGGAGGCTGAGACAGGGGAGGACCACTGAGTCTGAGCTCTATGAGCTCTACAGTGCGAGCCTATACCAAATAAATAAATAAATAAATAAATAAATAAATAAATAAATAAATAAATTTTTAAATTAAAAAAACTTGTAATATAGAATGATAATAACAGGATGGCAGTCAAGTAGAGAAGAGAATGCAGTGGATCAATGTCATGAATAAATAAAAGGAAGGAAGGACTTTGTAGGAACTAAAGGTTACAATGTGACACTAAGCAAACGTTACTATTGACCCAGCATTCTCTAAATGAGGTTAAAAATAAAAGATTTGGAACATCATATTCTAAGGGTGTCTTTTCAAAAGTCCCGTAAAATACATTTTGAGCACTGCTCAGGTGGTTAATGTAAAACTGCAGAACATGTCATTTTTATAGAATACTGACTTGAAAAACATTTCCTGAGCAATCCGAGCAGTCAATTCTTTCTGCCCTACTTTTATTGCAGCTTACCATGTGACATATCCTTTAATACTTTTCCTGATGAACACAGGGCCACATGTAAGCCTCCAATATCTAGTGAGATAAATAAATCAAGACAAGAAAAGAGAAAAATCTGACAAATGGGGGGGATTTAGAAAATAAAGAACAATTGAAGGAAGGTGAAGCAGAGAGGTACAGTGATGGTTAGACGAACAAGCTGAGAACTGCACGTGCTTCCTTTTGCACATTTGATCCTTCTCTTTAAGGACTTTTGCCTTTATTTCTCCATTTCATTAGTAAAGATGTCATATGCTCTGAGTCCCTCTTTAGGTAGAGGTGAAAGTTTCATTCACATCCATGGTGAGGAACTGGGGACATGTGACCAGCAGCAGCTCTGCCTGGGGCCTCCTCGGTGACCTCCCAGCTTGCCTGCTGTCCACTGCGCCTTTCCATGAATATTTGCTGAGTTGGGAGATTCAGAGCCTACAGAGACTATAGTGTAGATAGTGCTAACAGTCAGCCCCAGCCGCGAGTGGATTGGGCTATAGTAAATAAATGAATGTATCACCAAGCAACTCAGCAAAAGAAAAAATAAATAAAAATAAAGAGCAATAAACGCTGTTACTTTGCCCACTGTGCAACCGAGCAGATGATGTTGGACAAGGAAGCACAAAAGAGGAAAGCATGTAATCTTCACAAAGAAATACTGTCCTCGTCACTGCCCTAGATTTATTTTCCTTTTTATTTAATTAAAATATTTTAGTATGTTCATCTTTATGAAGAAGCAAAAATTCAGGGCTGTGTTGTGTACAAGAGGAAGCCCTCTGCAGGGGAGAAATGAGTGGCCGAAGGCAGGTGGTGAAGACAGGAGAGTGACAGTAACGCAGCGAAGAACCCCGCAGAGCTCACAGACACAAGAACATGCTTATTGAAACAAATTGTATTTGGTTATATATTGTACATACTTGACCAAACATTATCATCCACTTTTTAAAATATTACCTACAGTTTGTCTTTCACCATAGCCTCTGTATATAAGTCTTTGAGCAGATACCTTCCCTGAGAATTCTGCTATCAGTGCCACTGATAGTTTCTTGTGGCAAGCATATTGTTTGCACAGCTGCAAGCAGGATTTCTGGATAGCAAAGGTTCACTGAAGCTATCTTCCGCAATTAATAAATATAATAACAACACTTGCACTTGTGACTTTTTCACTCTGAGCACACCGAAATGCTTCACAAATAAACATATGTCATTAGCCTAATATTTTACAGCTGGAGCGAAATGTAAGAGAAGATCTCAAGTGACTTTGCCTAAGAAGCCTTAAAAAATCAGACACATGACCTTTAATAGAACCTAGGACCCCAATCACAGTTTTCTCCAAAGCCCATGTTCCTGTTTTGAAAATACAGCACTTATTAGAATTTGAAAATTAAATGAGCTTTATTGAATGCATACATTTGTGATGATATTGTCCATGAAATACCACTGTTTAGATTTATGCGATTTAATTTGTTTCCAGAAATAAATTAATATTTCATTTACAGGGATATTACAGACAGAGGAAAAAGAATAAAGCCTTAAGCACTGTATGTATATCTTCTCAAGATACCTGTTAATGAAACCCAGGAGAGAAAAAACAAACAAACAAACAAAAAATAACTAGTTCGCGGGCAAAGACAAGGGACAAATGCTTCACTGGATTTTTTTTTTTTTTTTTTTAAGAGAGTGGAAGAAATATAGATTTTTTGCAGAATAGCAAGGGGTGTTTAAGAGCTGTTTACTAACAGGTGTCCTAAATCCCTGATCCTATATTAGATATCTTTTTGAAAATGATAAAAATTTCATATTACAGTGATACATGGATATCCATGAAGACAACGGTACAATTCACAATAGGTAAGTCTTGGAAACAGATTGTGTGTCCACCATCCGACGTGTCTATAGAGAAAAAAGGGGGTTTACACACAAGAAATTTAATACTCTGCCATTGGGAAGACACACTTGGGACATTTATGGAAAAATCTTGAGATGATGATGTTAAGTGCATGAGATCAGACACCTGTAAAGTACCCCTTGCTTTCTCTTATTTGAGAAATGCAAGGGTATAAGTGCAGAATAAAGGACAAAGGATTTAAGAGATGGAGACAGTGAATCAAGATGTGTTGTGTACCTGCGCCAGTGCACACAGGAAATGTAAGCATTATGTACTGCACACAATTATCAATAAAAATAATTTAACAATGTCAAAAGATATGGAAAGTCTAATAATCATTTATAGAATTTTTAGCTCATTTACCTATTATTGCCCAAGCAATACAGTAAGAAAAGTACTTTTTAAGTCAGAAAGAACTAGGTATGAAGCAAACATTGTTGAAAGTAACTGTGTAACTTTGGTAAATGTGCTTCACATTCTCGTTGTTATTATTATTATTATTATTGTTATTGTTATTGTTATTGTTGTTGTTGTTGTTATCATTTTTTGGCTATCTCAGGTTGCCCAAAGGGTAGGTCTGTGGACCAAACGGCTGTCCTCTATGCCTGACTGCGATTGCCCATGCAGGCGCTTAAACCACTGAGCTAAAACGTCGAAAGCCTCACACATCCTTATTTTTATTCCTTAATAAAGCAACACAATATAAAGCTACTCTCAGGTTTTAAAAAAAATATTAATCAAACCATTGTGCTCAGGAGCTGGCTCATAGCAGGGACTCACCTCTGCTGCTTCTCTCTCTGTGTCATCACCTCCGCCAAGTTCCGGTCACCACCACTACTTTCTGAAGTTCTGTAAGAACAGTTTTATTGTTGTTGCTGTTGTTGTCTTGTTTTGTTTTGATCTTCTAAACAATTGAAATCTTCTGGTACTCCTTTTTGATGCTGGGTTTATTTCCCTTTCTTAAGATTTCCAGATGCATTTATGGCACTGAATATGATGTGATTAAAATATTTCATTGAGTAAATGTACCACATTTTCTCTATTTATTCACCTGCTAAGGAATATTCAGATTGTGGTGTCTATCACTTGACTATTTTAAGTAGCGATTTAATAAGTATGGGAGTGGAGATGTCTATTTTATGTATTGATTTCATTTCCTTTGGATTTTTAACCAGTACTTGGATTGCTAAAACTTACAGTAGTTCTACTTTCTACAGTAGTTCTACTTTCTTTCTTTCTTTCTTTCTTTCTTTCTTTCTTTCTTTCTTTCTTTTGTCTGTTTGTCTTTCTCTCTCTCTCTCTCTCTCTGTTTCTCAGTTTATCTTAATGAAGCTCTAAACTTTCCATAATGGCTAGAGTAATTTGTTTTCTTACCAACAGTATACAAAGGTACACTTTTTCCACAATATCTCCAGCACTTGCTTAATTTTCTTGCCAGTAGCTAACTGTTCTGCTGTAAGTTAAGATTCAAACATTGTTTTAATCTATATCTATATCCACCAATAATCAATGGTGAGCATTTATTCAGATCTGTTTGAATGTCTTCTCCTCTGTTCTTTTGAGATTTTAAGAATTCCTTGTGTAATTTGATACCAGTTCCTTGTAAGATGTACAGTTTGTAAGTGTTTTCTCATGAATTTCATGTTTTACTCTATTATGTAATGTCTTGGAACTTTTTGATATTAGCCAATTGTCTGTTTTTGCTTTTGATTCCTGAATTTTGGAGCTCTTGTCAAAAAAAAAATATTTTGCCTATCCCAATATCTAAAATCATTCCCCTATATTCTTTTTAATAGCTTCTCAATTTCTCATATTGTGTTTACATCTTTTATCCATTTCAAATTTGTAACCAGCACTCAAAAATGGATATGTAAAGATTAGAGCTCTTTTTCTCCTAGGGAAAAGTAGCTTCTTCAAACTTTGTCAGGCCTAGGGAATAAACACCAACCCCCAAATCTCCTCAGCCCAGACAGAAAGATAGAATATACAGATGGTGCATCTAGGATATCAACACACAGTTTCTTTTCTCTGGGCAATTGAGAGTGATGGCTGAGTCCAGAAAAGGATGAAAAGGCCTGGCTACTTCTTTTGTTTCTCTGTATTCTGGGCCCATACTGTTCCTTACTAGAAAAGACTCTACCATACCCACACTGGATGAGATTGTTTGCAGAAAATGGGCCCCTCCATCTCCATGGAATGAGATTCACGTAAAGTATTTTTCCTTTCCTCAAAGTAAATGGCTCCAACTGATTTTGCTAGCCAGGATATAATGAGTCTGAATGATCGCATATCAGTGCCCATGTTGTCATAATGTGTGAAAACTACATGTCGACTTTCAAAAGCCTAACTAAGGGTATCCTATATTCCCTGCAAACCTTTCAGAAGAAGGCCCTACAGACAGCTGAGTTTTTATGAAGGTACCGAGAATAGTTTCCCAATTAACTAAATGTTTGAAAAATAATACAGAAATAAAAGAAAGTAAGATATAAACTTAATGACTTTATAACTCAGAAAGGGTAAGTGGATGAGACAGATAGAAATTGAAACCAGACCACTTTATTTCCTAATCATCTCTTTCTGTAGCCTTAGCTGTAATATTAATATTGACATCAATGTTCTTATTTATATTTCAAATTACTAAAAGTCAAGTGTAATATTTTTCATATTTCTTCAATATTATTGACACAAATTCTTCAAAACCAGAGTTATCTGTTGAAAATAGGATTAGAAGCTGAATGTAAAACATTTTATATAAAATTGCATGATGCAAATTGCACGGTGAGATCACTAATGCTAATAAATGGAAATATTTTACCCAAAAATTTCTTTTCCAAATTTTGTGTTTGTGAGATAATTTAAATAGGTGAGTACTTTTTTTTTTTTGTCTTTTTTAGTGGCTCATCCAGCATGCCATAGTGGGTAGAGCTGGCGGGACATGTGGTGCCATGGACTGATCCATGCTAGATCAGTACTTTCTTTCTTCTTTCTTTTTTTTTAAACAATAAGTAATACATTGCATATAGTTTCTTTATTGTAGGTATTCAGAGTACAGTTGCAGACATGATTTCTTATCTAAATATCATTAGTAAAGATTTTTCTTTTCATTGCACGAAGAGAAATTAGCTGCCTATATAGTCCAATAGCCCATGACAGTGAAGGATAGTGATGCTAAGCTCAAAACCAGAACTTTCTTCAAAATTACATTTCTTTTATTCTCTAGAATTCTTAATGACTATTCATTAGCTTAAAAGTCGATTGCTCTTTATGTAAGACAGCAACCATTGGTGAATGCCTATTGAACTGTTTGGTGAAGTTTTGTAATGTTTACAGTTTTTAAAACTATCCTGTGTTCTTTTTTGATAATATCAATCAATCAATCAATCTCCCTCTTAAAAAATAGTCTACTTTTATATTGGGAGAATTTCAGTGACTACCTTGATCACTTGAACTGTACCTTAGAAGTATGATTTCTGAAATTTTCTGGTTTTGTAATAATAAAAAGATAATATCACCAGTGTGAGAGTATGTGACATTATTTCAAATAAATATATAGATGAGACTTTTCTCTAGTCCATTAAGGAAAAGACTTTTTCTTTTTTTTGAACCAGGAATCAAACACAAGACCCCATGCTTGCCAGACAGGTGTCATCCTGCTGAACTATATGCCTGGTCCCCCCCCCAGAAGCACTTCTTATTGAGACGAGTGAATAATTAACGCTCCATGATGTAAGTTTGTGGCCTAGTACCAATGGGGAGGAAAGGCAGTTCCCTAGAGGAAATAGAGATTAAAAACTCTTTTAAGGCATGGGAGAATGAAGAAGTAGATTTGATTTTCTTGCTGTGAATTCTGTTCTCTAGTGTGAATTCACAAGGGAATTAATGAAGCAGACAGCTTTCCCAGTGCCTACCTACTGTCAAGAAACATTTTAATTCTTTTGAGTAACTCATTTAAAAATATTGTTTGACTGATGGTTGAGTAATAGAATACTGCCTACTTGCCATGCAAGTAGAATGTAACTCACTGTTATTTCAGCAAAGAAAATCTTTTATTTTCCTTGATTTTTTCTTTGTAAGTGTTATAAATAATCTGTATTCATTTAATGTTAGAGGAACAGTCAGATAGCTTTTTCAACTTACATGCAAGTGAAAATGATTTTTTTTTAACAATTTCCTAGATTTATAGCATGCAGCCAAAGTCGTGGAAGGCTTGGGACATTCTAAATTAGAAAGAAATTCTCTAAAGGACTCCCAGTCTTACATAAGAGCAAGACACAAAAGACAGTAGTCCTTAAGAACTATGTAATTTGTGTGTTTGTTATTAGATATGGTTCTTCTATAGTAGACATTAATTAGTCCATTAATATAGAAATATAGAGCAAAATTCTTTATCCATGTTGTTATTTGCTTGTATATATATATATATATATATTTTAGAATGTATACAAATGGGGTAAATTTTGTTGTAAATATCTAAAAGCATTAATCCCTGGAAACATATAACTATCTTGTGAGACAGATACAGAGTCTTACACATAGTAATTATTTTCAGAGGAAGAGGTTGAAACACCAATAAAGAGAAATCTTCCAAATTTCACAAAATCAGGAGTGATAGAGCTGCAATTTAATTTTTTGTTTGTTTTTCTTATTATATAGATAGTAGTATAATCTAAACTCATATACTTGCAGTCAGTTTTAAAAATTATAAATAGTTGTTCAGTTCAAGTTTTTCTGTATATCCTACTGTGTTTGCTGGCTTTGCATGCACAGTAGTAGCAGCAGTAGTTCAAAACAATTCTTAAAATTATTACTTTATGTATGTGTACTTAACACTTCTGACAGAACTTTTAAAATATACAGCCTTAATATAGTAAACCTAATTATAATTAATAACAATCATTTAACATTATATGATGGTAGTTGACTACCTTATGTCATTGCCTTAAAAATAAATAAATCAAACAAGATCTGTTCACTATATTTGCTTGATGAGTCTTTATGTTTTGGGGTTTTCAAGCTGAACATTTATTGAATACACTGGCAAAAATATTCTGGAATATTTCTTATCTTAACTTTTGTTTATTTGTACGCAAAGGTATAGCCAGGTTAGACATTTCACAATGAAACTCAGGTACATTCCTAGGTTTCTTTTTTTTTTTTTTGCTGGCTCAGCCCATCCTGAGGACAGGGCTGGCACAGCATGTAGTGCTGGGGATAGAATCTTCCTCCCTTGCCCCCACCTAAGCTTGCCTAAGCAGGCATTCTAGACCACTAAGCTATCTCACTGGCCCTTCCTAGACTGTTTCTTAAACTTGTATTATTGAATCAGGGTCTCTCTAAGTCTGGAAGTTGCTTATGATGGGCTTGCACTTGCAATAGCCCTGCTACAGGCTCCCAGAGAAATGGGACTATCCACAAATGCCACTACATTAAATTTTCACTTTAACATTTAAAAAGATGTGTCACATACACTTGGTTCTGATAATGGCAAATAAGTATGCTTTTCATCATGATAAGTAGATAACGGTGATAATTATGTTGATCTGTTGGTCTGAAAGAAGGCACTAGCCATAGAAGAGACACAAAACATGTTGACAGTTTTCTAGTAATAAGGATGTTGCCCTCTCTTCCAGAGTTGTCTTTTCTACAAATAGCATTAAAGTATACTCTGATGCAAAAAGAAACACAATGCCTCACTCTTCACGCATACAGAAACTTAAAAGAGCTAGGACAGCTGTCTTCCAACAGTGTCCCCACTCATTTGGCAGTGTCTGGAATTGTGGTGAATTTTCCCATAACTGTATCATTTCATTAGTCACTGTGCCTCATCAGACCCATAGGGATTAGGACCAAATGGGCCCCACTGTCTCCAACAACATTTAATTAAGGCTATTCTCAAGAAGATTCTAAGTAGCTTAATGAGGACAACCTTAAGTATTGACCAGTGATATATCATGGACGGTACCAGACACAGCTGAGCAAATAAATCAGGGCTTAACTCAGAAAGCCTGGTATATTTCTCCATGAGTTTTAGTATTGACATTTTTGCTTGCTGGAGGCAGTAGGTCAGGCACAGCAAGATGCATTAGTGATTACACAGACTCTACCTTGGCCTATGAGGAGCGAATCTCGGGCTATCATTCGTAACAGCCATAACCAGTGAATTCAGACAGAATTGAATACCTTCCAGGCCAATGCAGTAGAATTGATCACTTCAGTTAAAGACAGTGATAAATTTTGTACCATGTTTCTAATCTGTTGACTCATGCTATAAAGATAACTGCCTCCAAGGAGCACATAAATGATGAATCAGTTATCTCTCTGTGTATCTCTGTGTAATCAGGTGAGGCTCATTTTAAAAGTTATTTAGTCATCCATGGGCTGCATAATCCACCATTAGGGTTTCATGGAATATTTGAAGGTTTCTACTTGTTAGCTTCAGTTGGAAGCCGCTGTACTTTAAGGAGGCTGAAGTACATTCCCTTTTAATAGATAGAATATCAAATCCAAGAGATATGTACAATTTTCTCAAGAAGAAACTTTCTTATTTATAATTGTATGTTCTCACAAGTAGACTACTACTGGGAGGGAGAGGAAATTGATAGTGTTTCAAACTGTAGTCACATTTCTAAAGTTATTATTATTATTATTATTATTATTATTATTATTATTACTACTACTACTACTACTATTATTTGCTCTTGAAGGGAATAAGTTACCAGTGTGATATCTTTCTGTCCCACTGAATGACTAAATGATTTCTCTGTGGATGTGAGCAGATGCTGACAGGGGATGCTATTGTGTACTATGTGTTAAAATCAGAAAGAGAATCAGGTGCTATCTCATCTATTTTAATAATTAACAGCACAATAAAGACAGTGTCAATAAAATTCTGTTTACAGTACTTCATCAGGCTCTGTGCTAGTGCGTGGACATTTAATTTCCCCCACAGCACATGAGTTCAGGTGGAGAACCAAGTCAGGAGGTTACAGACCATTTAGAATCTGAGGCATTGTAGAAGGAACTCACATAACTGGGTTTTGCCCTTGAAAGGATGGTAAACCAGTATCTGGTGCTACTCTCGCTTTATATCCTGACCTAGGGGAAATAGATCTCCACATGCCCTACTTTAAAACATGGTGTAAATAAAAGGTCCAAAGGCAACAGAGAAAATTGACTTTGAACTGAAGCCCATGAAACCATGAACCAAAATAAAACATTCTTCTTTTAAAATTGAATTATCCAGTCATTCTCCATAGTAATAGAATATGAATTAATGATATCTTGTAGAGCTGAGGCACATAGAATAGAACTGTGCACAATAGTTTGGAAAATCCACACTGGAACACGTGTAAATGAGGTCACAATAAAATGGAATATTAGGATATTCTTTTGTAAGAAAAAATTTCCCAGATATTAACATATATAGTTAGTCAGGGTGAGAATTCTACCAATTAACTGCTGATTGTACTCTGAACAACTACGACGAAGACAATATGCATTGTATTAATCATTGTGACTGTTCTTCTAACCTGTTTTGAAACTGTCTCATTGTTATTTATTTCTCATTAAAATCAATAAAATTTAAAAAACCAAAAATTTAAACACAATAAAAAATAAAAAGTCAATTAAAAATAAAATAAAACTAATCAAAAGTCAGAACAAAAAAAATTAAGGATGACTGTAACGTACAAATATAATTGAAATTTCTTCTGCTTTCATGTGTAAATTTTTGCCTACTCAGGTCTTGAGACTGACACTTTCCTTTAATCACAAAAGGATAGTACTGCAACTATATCTTTCAGAATATCATCTATGTTCCTGTCATAAAAGCAACACAAACATTATAGAGAAACATCAGGAGAATTTAAAGATTTATCAATTGAAATTTTTCAAATTGAAAACAGAGGATGAATAATTAAAAACATAAAATATCCACAAACTGTTGAATAATATTAAACCTTTGATAATCCAGAAAGATAAGATATGGGGGGAGCAACACATTTCCAAATTTATCAGCTGTCACTAATCATAGAACCAACAGAACCAAGAATCTCCAAGAATGTCAAATAAGATAAACAAGAAAATAGATCTCATATACCTAGTAATGTTTTCAAAGTAGTCATTGAACTAGAAACCAAACTGAAAAATAGCTGAGATAACTAAATAGAACTGAGAAAAAGAATAGAGATTTGTCAGATGTTACTTAAGCAAGAACATAATAAATTAGTATATTGAAAGCAATGTAAAGCAAAAATAGTTATTGCATATCTAATTACATGCTCAGCAAAAAATAGTCTTTGAAATAGTGATAATGGGTGCAATAAACTGGAGAGTGGACTAGGGACTGCTGAAACGTGACTTCTTACGTGAAAACAAAGAAAAAAATCCAACACAAGCGTATCGAACATTTCAGAAACCTGCTTATTAACAAACTTGAAGCATAAAGGAAATGCTTAAATGAAAGATGTCAAAATCAGAAAAATTTGTGCCTCTGGTCTCTTGACCCGACTCTGATACTATAGAGTGAAATGAGATCTAAAAGCCCACAATCACTTCTGGAGAAAACCTGAATTTTACAGTCACTAGATACATAAGAACTATTCATAAATCTTTAAAATCCAATTCCCCAAGATTTCTCCCAATTGTTCAAAATATTTTGTATTACTTTTCTGTGGAAGACTCATACTTATAGAGATAATTATGTGACATAACTCCGAGCTCAATTAGTACAGTTTTCCTGGAGTACTCATGAAAACTGGGAGCAGAAAATACTTAAGAGTGCAGTTATCCAAGGCTCTAGTAACATTTGTCACAAGTATGATACTAAACAAGCATTTATAAGGAAAGTTTAGTAATCAAATGTGTGCAGGGAAGTCTGAACACCTCTGATATATCCCTGAGACTCTCGAAGACAGCATATATTCATATGCTGGTGCATGCCCAAGATACATGTGTGCTCATGAAAGACCTGCTGAAGTCCTAGACTCTCAACAGTGGCTTTACTTTGAAATACTGCAGTAGCAGGAACTGAATGATAATAAATTTGAAAAGTACTTGCCTGGACATTGAAGGCATATGTAATCACCTACACGAGCTATGTCACAAAGACTGGAAGATTTCTGCTCAGAAACATTTAAAGACTCCTCAGCAAAATAAGAACTGGACACTAATTAATCAAGTGAAAGCAGCAAGGCAGTAAAAATAGATATTACAAATTTATTTTAGAAAAAAATTACTGAGAAATCAAACAACTATTACAGGAAACAGTAGCAACCAACTTGGCGTGGTAGCTCACGCCTGTGATCCCAGCAGTTGGGAGGCGGAAGCAGGGAGATCAAGCACACAACAGTTTGAATTTCAATTTCAACTTCAATTGTTTTGTGACAAAAAAAAATTGAAAACATCCTAATAAGTACAAAGTATGCTTAATATATTGCAAAAAAAGGCAAAAAAAGAGAAATGATCCATAAAACAGTTGACAAGAGATTTATAGAACAATTGGCATCAAGTATTGCAGATTTTTTTCAAAGCACTAAAGAAAACTAGGTCAAAGAACATTTGGAAAGTAAAAAACAAACAAACAAACAAAAAAACCTCTCACCACATAGAGATCACAAAATATAAATACCAAAATTTAATAGAGCCAGAACTGAAAGAAAAACTTACTGGACAGGCTGCTCAACTGAAATGAAGCATAGAAAATAATATTTTTTCTCATCTTTCAGTCCTTGCCAATCACTATTATATTAGTGTTTTCTGTAAGACCAAGAAAGAAACTTTGAATATGTGGCTTAGACAGTGTTTGTACTTCAGTTGTTAGCTTATTTTACTCCACATAATATCAACAATGTAGGGCTGGCGGTATAGTTCAGCAGATTTAGCGCTTGCTTAGAGGAAACGCAGGGGCCAGGGTTCGGTTCCTGGCCCCTAGTGCCACACCGGCCCAGCTCTAGAGCGCACTGAGCCGGCGATGGAGTCTGGGCGTGGTGGCGTGCATCTGTAATCCCAGCACTTGGGAGGTACAAACAGGAAGATCACTATGACTCAGTAGTGAGACCCTAAAAAAAAAAAAAAAAGTCAGCAATATTCACACATGTTGTTGCAAACTTTAGGATATTCTTACAAAGGAGGAATGATAATTCACTGTATATACAGCCAAAATTTTCCTTTATCCGTAATCTAGGTCCAGTCTGTTTGTCTATGTGTCTTCGTTTTTGTAAATAATGTTGGAGAAAAGATAAAGTTATTGGTATCCTTTCCATTTTTAAAAACATTGTCATATATAAAAGTGGGGTTTTGCATCATATTAGGGTTCTGTACTTAAATATGGAACTCCAACACTATTCTCCATAATAATATTTTTAACAAAAAAAAAAAAATCAACTCCAAAACTGTAATACAGTTCACAAGTCCTCACAGGTGAATTCTAAGAAATATTTAAAAATATAAAAACTAATTTTCAGAGTGTCAATAAAAAATAGAAAAGTACTGCTTAACTCTCTCCACTTAGTGCAATATTACTCTGATAAATATGAGATCATAAGGAATTTAAATTACAGAAAAAAAAATCTTTTACAACTTTAAAAGAAATTTTTTCCAAAAGAAACACAATGCATACAGGAAAATAATGCATAAATTATATACTATACCCTGGGGGATTTATTTCAAAATACCATAATTGACTCAGCATACACAACCAATATAAGGTCCTACATTCGTTGAATGAATAACCATGATCATTTCAATAGATATAGCGAAAGAAGTTGACAAAATTAACACCCTTTCATAGAGAAAACACAAAGTGGACAACAAGTAAAATAAAACCTTCAAAAAAGATAATGTATTTTTAAAGAGTTAGCCTGATAGCTCAAGTGGACTAAAGCTTAGGCAGAGTACAGCGGCCGGGGTTCGATCGCCAGCCTGCTGTGCCGGCCTCTCAGAGGGTTGCAGGTTGAGAAGATGGGGGATAGGGGTGTGTGTAGGTGGTGAAGGGGCATGAACTGATGGCTAAAACGTGGCATACGTGCATACTGTGTGTGGTGGAGAATGCCTGTATTCCCAGCAGTTGGGTGACTGAAAATAGGAGAATCACTACTAGATTGATACATGTAGTGAGACCCTATAGACCCTGTAAACTCTGCTGTAAATACAGAAACAAAAGAACAAAAAAAGATAACATATTTTAAAAGAAATACTCAGAAGCAAACAAGATTAACGGCAAAAGACTGAAAAATATAACCCAAGATTAATAACACAAAAAAGTACTTCTGTTCTATTTTAATAGTGAAGTACCCATATCCAGCTTACAAGAAAAAAAAGTAAAATTATTTCTCATTTTTTTTGCACCAGCTCTTTTACATACTTTATTTGTATAACAATTCAACAGATCCCATTACCCAAGCACTTCCGGTTACTGGGTAGACATCGATATTAAGGAAAGCGATATGCAGAGGAGCCATCTGCATGCCCCTGTCCATTGCAGTACTGGCCTACTAGTTACAATAGCCAAGGAATGTAAACAATGGCAGCTCAACCCTGGAGCAACGGATGGATAAAATGTGGTGCATATGCACAATGTAACATTCTCTAGACACACACGAATGCAATCTTGTTACCTGTGGAAACTTGGATGGGATTGCTAGGATCACGTGGCAGCTGTTTTGCAACATACTGAGAAGCTTTCTATTGTTTACAAAAGTAGCTGTATTGTTACAATCCTACCAATAACAGACAAGGATTCTTTATTCTTCATATGTTTGCTGACTTTTGATTTTATTTGTTGCTGTTTTTTTTTTTTTTTTTTTATGCTGACCACTTCTTACTTTTTTGTTTGTTTGTTTTTGTTTTATTTGGTACCTGGAGTTGAACACAGGATCTTGCATTTTCCAGGTAAGTACTTATGCTGCTGAGCCATATCCTATCATACTGGTTTGATGTGTTAGCTTTGGTATATATCTCCTTGATAATTAAATGATGTTCAGTATTTTTATGAAACAGAACTATTTGTATTAGCCAGCTTTTCAGTTGCTGATAAAATATACCAAATACCTACCATTTCTAAGGGGAAAGTTTTAATGTTGTTCAAGGTTTCAGAGGGTGAGTCCATGGTTAACTGTAAGGCGGGGACATTGTGGCAGAAGGAATTGATAGAATGAAAGTATTCACTTTATGATGGCTCAGAAACAAAGCACAGGAAAAGCTTTTACTGTACACCAGTAGATAAGCAGCAAGCCCCCCCCCCATCTGGGTTGCATCTTATATGTACATTCTACCCTAAAGAACACAGAGATCCCACTTCAACAACACAGGTACTAAAACTGAATGTCATGGTTTATTCCACCAAAAAGGATAGTAACCCTAGGTATACTAACCTATCCAGGAGTCTTGTAACCCATTAAATTTGACACTGAAGATTAGCTCTCACACCATTTTTATGTTTTATTTTAAGAAATGCTTTATATATGTTAGCTACGTTTCAATTGTTATTTTTCATTTTGACTTTTTGAAGTTCTTTATGTAGTTGGATACCAACCCATCATTGGATATATACTATGTAAATATTCTTCTGTTTGTTAGCGTGATCTGCGTTCTTTTAAGATTTATTAAACTATAAACAACTAGTAATATTTTAATATCATGGAGAATTAGTAAATATTTTATAAATCCATTGCCAATTAAATTGTTTAATGAATGTGGGGATTTTTTTTGGTTGTTATATTGCATATTGTTGAATTGAAATTACCAGATATAAGCATGAAAAATTGGTCAAAAATTTTTTTAAAACCCTAAGCACTAACTGTTTATTTCAGTGGACCAGTAGAAATCAGCAATACAATCATCCAAGCTAACCTATGTATATACAAACACACACACACACACACACACACACACATATATATATATATATACAAACACACACACACACATATATATATATATATACAAACATACACACACATATATATATATATATAATTTCCCTACATTCTTTCATTTCTTATATCTTTCTTTTCATCCCAATTTTTCCTTTCATTTGGGCAGTGTCTTTACCTTTCACAGAGTCCACTTCTGTACGTTTCAGATTTCCTTTACTCTTTCAGCTTCTTACATGATGCAATGTCCACACATGTAGATCTGCTTTATTTACAACACAAATGCCCCTCAATGAGGGACATATATAAAACTTGTGGCATTTCTTTATAATAAATGTGGGTTTTGCTAGGAAAATTATGACTGGTTCATTCAAATTTCATATTTCAGAGCAACTTGCAGGTAGAGAAAAATGAAGAGGTATTAGTCAAAGGATATGAACTTTCACTTGTAAAAGTCAATTCATTCTAGAAAAGGAAAGCGCAATATTTTAAAAATAATAATAAATAAGCTATAATTAAACCCCATTAACAAGTGTCACAACTGACTCTCAGTGGCTACTGCATCAATGCCTGCTGTTTGTACAAAATTAAAGAAATGGCCTCTGAGTGTGTTCTTCAGACTGAAGGAAAAATAATAATAAATAAGCTATAACGAAAAGTATATGAACTTCATGCTTCCTAAGAGCATACATTTTAAATGACATACACATACACATGCACACACACACACATAAAAATGGATAAAGGTAACAATGTGAGATGGTAGATCAATTAGCTCAGTTGAGTATTTCACAGTGACGCATTTCTCAAAATTCCTCATGGTATAATTGAACATGTAGCAATGTATGCCACTTATGTTTCAGTAAATCTAGAGGAAAATTTTCCCTAGGGCACTTGGAATATTTAAACGTAAGGCAATAAAGTGTCTTTATATGAGTTTCAATCTTGCAATAGAGGGAATATTTAAATACAAAATTAAAAGAAATTATTTCTCTAAGTAATAAATGAATAATTATGTCAGCAAATAATTTCAGTAAAAAATAAATTATTTTAGAAAATAATAATTTCAGAAAATGACACTAAAATTACTTCAGTAAATTTCTGTTATATAACAATATGACATATCTGCAGGTATCCTATTTTCCAGATCTGACCGTCTATGACATCAGATGCTTCCAAACAATTAAGCTGCCCATCAAGGATATTTTATTTATATCCCCATTTTTTATTTGTCAGAAATGGGTGTTCCGTGCTAGTTAGAGAAGCTGTATTTGAAGCATTTTTTAAATGACTTTTCACAGTTTATGCCAGTCCAAAGATTGTAGGTACTCAAATTAAGCAATATAACCCACTATTGTTGTGAAAAAAGTAGACATATATATATATATATATATATATATATATATATATATATATATATATACAAGAGAGGTAGAATAGATATACAGCTGCTTAGTTCACTAAGAAGAAAGGTTTGTACTAATGTTGTTTAGACATGATATCAGATCTTCATCTCGTCCACTGAATAATTACTAAGAAGACAACAATATGCAATATATTAATTATTGTAACTGTCCTCCTAACTTCCTGTGAAATTGTTTGATTGCTGTTTTATCATTTTTTTCTCATTAAAATGAATAAAAATGGAAGTTGTTTTTAAAGGATTGGACACAGAATATCCAGTATTATGGTCAGGACTTATACTGCCCTCATTTGCATCTGGACAATGACATCAGTATCAGTTCTTACTATTTAAAGATCAAGTCTCACTAGCTATTACATATTTGAATAGCACAAAAAACAAAAACAAAAACAAAACAAAGAACAAATGCTTTAAATTGATTCAGGATATTGAGGTACTGTTATGGTTTATGTCTAGTTGTCCCCCCAAAGCCTCATGGAGTCATTGGGCGGGGACTTCTAGAGTTTGAGACTTGATCCATGATCCCTGGGATTATAGGTTTAGGTACTGATGGGATTATGGGTGGAAGTACTTCTGGGATTATGGGTGTAGCTTAGGGCGGGAGCTAAGGCGGAGAGCCTGAATGTAATATA
>PVJA010020370.1:0-37071 GCA_004027025.1 Myocastor coypus | reverse complement strand
TTTTTTTTTTTTTTTCTTTTCCCCCTTTTTTTCTTTGAAAGTTGACATATTGCATATTGTCCTCACAATCATTCTATAGAGTGCAGTGTGTGGGCATGACCCACCTCCCTATTAATGTTGCATAGAAAAAAGAAAGAAAGAAAGAAAAAAAAGAAAAACAGGAAAGAATATACTTCTCTTTGGACTAAGAGGAAGCAGATACATATACAATCAAAGGTTTTGCAATTGCAGTGTGCCACCAGTGAAGCTTGTGACGTTGGAGGCTATTGAATCTAAGCCTCCTAAAGCTCATCTCACCAATCTATGAGCTAGTGTTTATAAGAGTGGTCTGGGTACCTTTGAGACTCTTTACCCAAAGCCAGGCATCCTGTAAGGACCGTTACTAATGCCCTAAGGCATTCTCCTGCTGGGCTCACAGAGCAGTGCTTCCCTAGTGAACTAACAGCATTGTTACTCTCCAACTCTGGACATTTGCGGGAAGCAGACACTGCCACCTTGGACATTAAGGCCCTGCAGTCTCGCAGCAGGCCCTTAACTCAGCTCATGACTTTCCTGGGCAAGTGTCAGCTTTCCAGCCCACCTCTTTATATTCTGGCTGAAGATTTTCCTGGCTTTGGCTTCCTTGATGTCTTTAACCTGAATGCTTAAGAGAAGGAAATGAAAATTTGAATTTGGTCTGGGTGTGGTCCAAATTCAATTTTTCATTTTCTTCTCTTGAATTTGGTTAGCTCAAAGATTCCTACAATTTTCTGTGAGATAACACATTTTTTTAGCAAGCTCTCTGAGATGCCCAAGATTGAATAAATCCTTTAAAATCTCTTCCAACTTCTGAGTTTTTGGTTTTGATTTTATTTTGTTTTGCTTTATTTTTCCTTGTTGTTTTGTGTTTTTCTGGCAGGCTCTCAAACATGCTAGGCAAATGTTCTACCACTGAACTACACTGCAACCCTTGACTGGCTTTAGCTTTGAATGTAGATCAGCAAAATCAAAAGCTTGGAAAATCTTAGCCCACTGATTATACAGGAAAGGAAATGACTACACTGCTCAACTAGTTAGCCTCTTAAAAAAGGTAGTTTTACTACAGAGAAACAGTTCTCCAAGAGCCTCTTGTACTTCTGCTCATCTCGTGAGAAAGACAATAACTGCCTCTTGTTCTGGATCCATCAGGGAAAGTTAATAACCTTTGGGGAGAAAAATAATCTTGGTCTAGAACAAAAGGCACACTTACCTATTTTCTAATATAGCAAACAACAAATCTTCAGAACAAAAGGAAGACTTGCTAATAGCTCATTTTGAAGAGCTGTTTGTAAAAGTTCTCATCTGTAACAACAGAGCAGTTCACACATGAGTTCAGCCCATCTCTCCCTCCCTGGATGTCATGGGAAACTGCTGTGTCATGATAGTAAGGTGTCTCTTTGCCTGAGCTAAGTCATGCAGTCCTTTGTCTCCAATCTAAGTCCCTCATCCTTGGCCAGCATCCATAATTAATTGAACTAACTAGTAAGCTGAGCATTACTTGGATTCTTCCATGTTCCTGCAAGTTACTCTGTACTTTAGAGAAATCTCCTTTCTTAATAAATGACAGATAAGGCACTGAAATTCACTGCCGGGGCACATGTAATTAATATTCAGAGCTGGAATTTTTTGTTTCAGTTTTATCACATTATATAAGTTATTAGAATTTTCAAAATGTCTGTAACATTTTGTTTTGAAACAAGGTCTCATTATTATTATTATTATTACTACTATTATTTAATTTAGTACAGGGTCTACAGGGTCTCATTCCACAGGTTGGACTAGTAGTGATTCTCCTGTTTTCAGCCTCCAAAGGGATGGGATTGCAGGCATGTGCCACCATGCCCAGTCTCAATCACCTTCTCAGTGTGCCCCTGGGGCAGGGCTACCATAGCCCCCAAGGGCTCAAATCCCAGTCCCTTTGTCTGCTTAAGCAGGTGCTTTAATCTGCTGAGCTATCTGGCTGGCTCTGTAGCTTCTTACTGTCATTAGCTATAGGCTTCCATCTCCAGTGAAAAGGATTTTTACTTTTATCTGGTTAAATTTTATCTAGAGTTAGAGCAATATGTGGTCTGTTGGCTAAATGTTTTCCTAGAGTTCCCTGAAAGCTAAGAAAAAATATAAATACTATCTATTTACCTGTACCTTCCCAATGGTGCAGGCAACTCAGCTCTTTTTAAGGATTTAAATCACAAATGAGTATTTTTTTTTTCATGTCTGCAAAAAACAATTTTTGTAGGTTGATGGATAGCCCATGATTTGGTCTTGTCCTCCAAACTTGTTTTGATAGTTAGGAATTATATTAAATCTTTTCCTCCATGTCCTTAAATTAGCTTTTGAAAGAACTGTACTATTTCAAAAGATTGACTAAAGGGATAATTAAAAAAAAAAAAGGAAAAGAAAGCAAAATTTGTCAGCCAGTGTGATTTTCATGCTGTTTCAAAGAATAGCCTGAGCTTGCTTATAGACAGGAATCCGTGACTGCTGGGGTCTAGCACATTTGCTAAACAAATGCTGCCTCATTTGTTCTAGAAAGATTAGAAAATCACTTGGGCTAAAGACTGCAGGTAAGAGGATCATCTAGTATACTGCTTCCTGGTATAGCTAGGTTCCAGTGCAACAGTAGTTATACCATCTGGGATTCATTTAGAGTCAAGTAATGAAGAACAGCTTGGCCTGCAAACACCTGGCTTTAAGCTGTACTACTGCAAAATAGCACTCATGAGATTTTTGAAGTACTATATATGACTGTGTTATGGCATGATTTTAAGAGGCAGTAAGCAAGTTCTGTGTAAGTATAATCTTCTAGGAGAGTAAGTAGTGTGTACTTTCTATGTCCATTTGTAGGACTGTGTGGTTCTCAAGGGCTGTTCCTATAGCATTACCTTTAGCTTATAGTAATGCAAATCCTTGCCATTACACAAAATTGAGAAAACCAGAAAGTTGGATCCAGCAATCTCCAGTTTAAGAAACCCTGTAACTGACCTACACTGCATCGTAAGTGATCCTGATGTACTCCAGAGTTAGAGGCACACAGATGTTACGACCAGCATATCAGAGGAGAATGGGGCTTTGAGGGAGCAGCAAATTCTGTGGTGCTGTCAACAATAACATTTGTTAAACAAGTATTATAAATGTTCATTTAAGGAAATACAGCTAATATGTATCTTATGCCAGGGACTGTTAGAATACAAATGTGAATAAAGCATGCTACCAATTTTTTTAAGATAGCTTAGCCTATTTTTTACAGCCAAAATTCAACTTACTATACATTTTAAAGATAAAAGTTTGTTAAAATGCAGCCACACTTACTAATTTGCATGTCCTTTAAGGATGTTTTTACTCTCTGTGTCCAACTGATAAGAGCAACAAAAACTACACAGTGCACAAAATCAAGAACATTTAATATTCACATATAGAGCTTTCCACAAATGTTTGCTAATACCACATCTATAGCATAAAGGGAAAATATTCTGCAGGTTCCAGGTAGTTATGCTCAAACCAAGTTAAGAGATAATATAGTATTCAGGGTGCTTCTGTTGCTCAGTGACAAAGTTGCATAGATGTTTGGCAGTAGTGGGAAATGTGGCTTCCTGAATGTTAGTATTATGGAAAACATAGATAATTTGAGAAATCCAGCAATGATGGGCCAACTGTCCTGTTGTGTAAATGAAAAGAAGGGCTCCTAGAAAAGACATAGAAATCAGAGAGGAAAGAAATGAGAAAAAGTAAAAGCAAATATTTTTTGGTAGACCAGACAGAAATAATTATTCAAAACGATGTGACTTATATGAAAAGTTAACATAGAGGTACATGTTACAGGATGTGGTCGGAGAAATAACTAAAAAGTGGAGAGGTGCTTATTGGAATATTTCCATTTGTCTGGCATAGAGGCTAGACAGGCAAGCCTCTTAAGGAATTTAGGGATACCGGATAAGGGAGAAAAAACTGGGTTTAAATTAGGCAGGAGGAGCCAAGTGTGGTATGAAAGTGTCCCTGCCCAAAGTTGCTATGTTCTTCTGTTTGTGCTGACACAAAGCTCTTGAGATCCTGTGTACTATAGTGTTGCTACTAAAGGACTAACTGTACAGAAAGCCTTAGATTCCCCTTAGAACTCATGGGATACTTTCTGGCTTCACTTCTTATTGTGTGACTGTGGACAAATCATTTAAGGCCTCACAGTCACCTTTTCTTCATGTTTGAGATGTTGCTCTAGGCTTTCTCTTATATCCACCTCTTCTTTTTCTTCCAGACTCACTTATTCTCAAGGGGCACAGCTGAAGTGTTTCCCATGCTCCCAACTCATTGAAGTGAAAAAAGATCATGTAGCGACTTCTTTATAAGAGAGGGTTGTTGACTATTTTGGCACCAGACAAGTGCTTTCTTTCCCTGTAAAAATATGAGGCTGATTTATTCATAACTCACAACGAATGATACATGTCTTCTCTTGTACAGAGTTCACTTACTGTCAATATAGCTTGATAGGAAAAATAATTTGCTTGGATCCATGTTTTTTTGTGTTTCTCATTCTTGCAGGAGTTTTTCTTTAAGTGTGGAGCACACCCAACCTCAGACCAGGACACATCAGTGGCCTTGAACCTAATAACAACCAACAGCCGGAACGTGACCTGCATAACATGTACAGACATCAGGTAGGACTCCCAGACAGTCTCCCTTCGTAATCCTGCCTTCCCGGCAGTCTTCCCCTTGCGATCTTTACTTGTAACCTCTTCTTGACCTATTTCCATGCTGTTCACCCATTCTGAGTATGTTTTAATGAGATGAAATTATTGAAAGAAACAGTTGTTTAGCTTATTATGCAAATATACTTTTCATGCACTTGGTTCTTCTATGTATTTTTCTCCTTTAACACTGAGGCGTTATATACATTCATACCACCAAAGTGAATCAGAGGTAATTTTGTATTTGATTATTTTGAATTTCCATGAATACACATTAAAAAGAAAAATGTGGACATGGTACATTAGAAAAAAAGGAAAAACAAATGAGTAGAATTGAATTATAGCTTGGGGCCCAGGTCAAAGTAGAAGTCTCTTCAATTTCCACAGTAAACAGTGGATAGTAGAATTTCTTCTACACCACTGAGATGGGCAGCATATAAGTATTTAATTTGGTATATGCTTTATGAGGTTGGCCAATAGTTTTGTATTGCATAGTGGGAAATGAGCTGTGATAACAGGAAGAATTTTTTAGTAGAAAGTCAAAATGTATTACTGAATAAATTCAGAGAAATTAATTCATATTTTTAAGCAGAAACTGGTGTATTCTCGTATTGGCTTCTGGGTCTGGACTAGATGGCATTTGAAAGTTACTTTATAATCTGATATTTCATGATTAATGAATGTCAATACTCCTAATATGATGCATCCTTCACCAACCTTAAATTAAAATGTTGACTGATAGACGTCTATGAACCTTAACAACAATTATTAAACAAATCTGTTTTTAAGAAGGAACAAATTAAGAAATATTTCTCTCTTTATTGCATATGTATCCCTATTATGCCAGGAAGTAGCATAATATTGCCTAAAAATACTGCACTTCAACTTCCTTGGCAAGGTGAATGGCTGTGCATGGCTAATGCTTCCAAAATGCAAGAACAGCCAGAATGATGTTTCTGGTATTTCAGGAAATGAATTAGAAAGTGCCAAAAATGAGAGATCATGTGTTCTGATAGCAATAGGTAATTCAAACCACTTTCCAATTTTTCAAAATAAGCATTTGCAACATTTTGCTCTAAGTCAGAGTACAGCCAGCCTCTGTTTTAAAAACTTCCATTAACATGACAAACATGACATTAAAAAATGTAGGTGTGATCATATTATCTGACTGTGAATATTGCCCTTCCTGTTTCCTGCTGTTAAGTGGCCACTTTTATATTAATAACTGGCAACATCTTTTGAAGAAAAAGAGCCACCTCTCAGGTATGTGGGAATATAATTGGTATAAAAATAATATTGTTGCAATAAGATTTTTCATATTTTTATTTGGATGATTTTATAAATAGAAACTACCCTATATTTACTTAAAGTTTGTGTGTCCATGGCCAGTCATTTGAGTGAATGTAGCTCTTTCTCATATAAGGAAGCAGAGGAATGCACCGTACATACATAGGAACCAGAAAGAGATTCTGTTCTTTCATTGACACATTGGAAGATAAGGGTGTCATGAAAGCTTGCAAGGGTACATACTAATTCTGTGTGTTCTACTTTGATGATAGTTATGTGGTTCGTCCTTCCCAATAATACTTTGATCTCAATTTAGAAGTTCCTGGCATACTCTGGTTTCTCTTCAGATCATATAAAACGTGCACCTTTTTAGGGCTGAGGAGATAGCTCAGCAGCATAAGCCCCTGCCTCACAAGCACAAGGTCCTGAGTTCAATCCCCAGTACCACAAAAATTTTCACCTTTTTAAAAGTCACTCACAAAAAACTATAAAAACATGCTAAAAGTATTTGAATCCTAACGCTATGAAGACTTTTGTTTGATATTTTACAGTTTTTGAAACTGGAAATATTTACTTAAATATTTGTATGTGTTCACAGTTTTAAATTATAGCATATGGATGGCTTATATATGGTCTGTAACATTGAACATGATGCCATGGTAACTTTTATCTTCTGTGAATTAGTCCATGAAAAGAATTTTAAAAGTAGGTACCTAAGTTTTATCATATGAGAGAACTCTATTTCCCTATGGTTGATCATTTGGATTACTTCTTGAAAGTTGCTCTTGTTGGTATTTAGAAAAAAAGAATGGAAGCTCATATACTTTTAGAATCGTCGTTGACTCTATGCATGTAGCTGTGGGAAGAGAAATAGGTCAATAGTAACTGACTTGTAAAAAGATTCTTGATGCATAATGCAAAAACTCTTACACTCTCCCCTCTTTTTTTATATTGTGAATGTTCAAGTTTGATAGGACTCCTTTCTGTTTCTTTCCTACTACTACGGTCATAGTTTTGTTTTTGCCCTTTTGATACAAGAAATAATAATACTTATTTTTTAATTGCTAGTAGTATTATAGGGAGCTATGTTAGATAAAAATTGTTCTGTAGTCAGAGAGGGCCTGTGCTCTCAGGGAAGTCAGCAAAAAAAATAAAAGACTGCCCCACTGTCTCTGTTATTCTTTTCTCATTGCTGGGTTAAATACTCAGCATTCAAAATAAGGGAAGGAAAGGTTTATTCAGCTCATAGTTACTGGAGGTTTCAGTCCATATTCAGCTGACTCCAAGGCAGAGCAACACATGAAAGAGAACAGCCACTTATGGAGGGGGCAGAGAGCAAGAGGACAAAAGGGGTTGTAGCAGCTCAGGCAGCTAACTGACCCCTCTCCCCTCATCATATTGTAATGTAGAGTATCTGCCCCAGAGTGTTCAGACACATAATCCTAGCTTTGGATCATCAACCACAAACTTCAGAAGTTACTCATGACTGCATGAGGCTTTGGGGGGACAACTAGGCATAAGACATAGCACTCACATTGAGATTGGTATATAAATTACCCCTAAGAAAGAATCTTGATAGCAACCCACTTCGGGGTGCCTTCCTGTCTCTCGGATAGTGTCTTTCCCTAAACCTTACACAATTAAAATTTAACCTTCCAGAAACAAGTTTCAAAATTCAGTTCTGAACAGAGCATTAAACTTAGGAAGTGATACCACCTTGTAACTTCCTTCAGTTCATCCTATAAAGATTTATGTTTTTTATTTCACTGTTGTTTGATATAAATGGTTTTATACTTTTTTGTTTTCAAAATTGTCTGAAAATAAAATTTATTCAGCTTATTGAAGCAATGCTATTGTGGATTACAGACTTAAAAGATTTACTTGGGCCTAGAGATTAGCAAAGATTTATCTCAAAGTCCATTTGTAATTGTTCCTGGTATCCCTGGGTGAGAGAGATTTAACTATCATTTGACAGTATTCTGGTATGCATTCATTCATTCATTTAACAGAGAGAGATAAGACTTGAGGTTCTTAGTATGTTCCATTTAGATGCATTTGTTATATCTTAAGCTTCTTTATGTCAGTTCACATTTTAATTTTGGTTATATAGTAGTTGGAATTTTTGTGATTCAAGATTAAGTTCTTTACTTTTTAGAGGTTGTAGAGAAATCTTAACCTTTTCTTCTGTCAACTTTTCTTCACACTTTGAATGTACATTAGAACTGACCAGTTTATCTAGTCACTAGATACTCAGGAGCTTCAACACACTAGGTCCTAATATTATAAACAAGCTACAATGTTCACCATGGACTTTTTAAGTAAATGGCTTTGTTTTTATAATGAAACATTGTTTAGAGATATTTGAGTGTTCCAGCACTAGAGTCAGACACATAGAGAGTTATATAGTATGCATCTTACCATGTATCAGTTCCACGGCCAGTAAGTACTGTTATGTAAGTATGGAGAGTATCCTGGCATATCAAATTTTCCATAGCATTAAGGCAAAAACCAAATAAATATCATGAAACTGGTCACGAATATATATTTGTATCACAATAAACAGGAGCATATTATAGGGTAGAGTGGAAAATCTTATAAATTTTTAAAAATAAAACTTCAAAGATGTGTCTTCTTTCTTGAAGCAGCCTACTTTCACAGTGTGCCCCACATGCCATAGAGTAAATTCTATCTACTTCTGCTCTGAATGATTCTTTCCTGAAAAAATATAGCACACCCTAATCTAAGCCAGTCTTGACGGAGAGGTGCTATAAAGCTTTCCACAGCCCACCTTTTGCATAAAGCCTTCCTTAATAAGAGGAGATTTGAATACAGTGCTCTAACTTTCAAACCTTTGCCTGATGACCCAGAATATTTTAATTACTCTTATTTTAAATGATTTGGACTGGGACTCACAGGATGGCTAAACGGTCTAAAGCACCTGCTTAGGAAAGCTTAGGCGGCCACAGGACTGCAGTTCAATCCACGTCACCACATGCTGCGGTAGCCCTGCCCCCAGTGTGGGCTGAGCTGGCCATAATAAAATAAATAAATTTAAAAAATAAAAATAAATAAATGATTTGAACTATCATCTTTCAGATGAAGAAAATGAGTGTAAGATTTTTTTAAAAAATCATATCTGGGCTCACACCTGTAATCTCAGCACTCGGGAGGCTGAGGCAGGAGGATTGGTGCGAGCTCAAGACCAGCCTGGGCTACAAAAGTGAGCTCAAGGCCAGCCTCAGCTGCATAGCGAGACCCCGTCTCAAAAAAAAAAAAAAAAAGAAAAAAAGAAAAAAAAAGAATCGTATCTGTCATATCACAAAGGTATTCAACTGACTCAGCTACTCTTCTCTCATTGCTAGGACAAATACCCAACACTGAAAATGAAAGAAGGTAAGTCTTACTTAGCTAATAGTTAATGGAGGTTTCAGTCTGCACTCAGTGGGCTCCAAGGCTGACTGGCACATAGCAGAGGACAGCAGTTCATGGTAACTGCAAAGAGCAAGAGCAACTGGGAGTAGTGGCAACAACAGCAACAGAGAGTAAGTGTGTCCTTCTTATACTCTGGCTGTCTGTCCCAGGCTGGGTATAGCACTCACACCGATAATCCCAGCAGTATGCAGAGTCATAATCCCAGTTTTGAATCATGAGTTAATCACAAACTGTAGAACTGTACCTCAAGGACTGCATAAGACTTTGAGGAACAAATGCACATGAACTATGCCAGCCAAATGGTACATGACTTAGAAATGTTTCCTGAAACTTTATTTCCCTTTTCTGGTACTGTTTTCTCTAGCTGTTAGGCTACATGATGGATTTGCATGTAGAAGGGAAAAAGTAGTAATAAAATGAGGCATGGAGACAGAAATGAATCATTTTTCTCTCCTGTGCTCCTTGACTTTAAAATTCTATAATACTTGAACAGGGGCCGGGGAGATAGCTCCATGGCACAAGTGCCTGACTGGCAAGTGCAAGGTCATGAGTTCAAACCCTGGTCGCCTCACAAACACACAAAAAAAGTCTGTAATACTTGAACAGCCAAGTGTGCATTCTCTGGGAAACTTCAGACTGCTTGAAGGGTAAATACCTCTGGCTCATAGAGAAGATCTGCCCAATAATGTGCAACACAAGTCGTTGCATTGAGAAGATTTAAGTATTTATTGGTTTCAGTTAAGGTAAATCCGTTTCATGAGTGTAATAAACAGAAAGCTAGTAAAATGCTGTGCTGGTAAAGCATCCTTTCTAAGTGGAATTTTCTTAAAGTTAAATAATATGGCAAAATAGAAAGCAATGTAGGGTTTTCAGAAACTGTTAAGAATAAGAAAGAATATCCAATTTTGAAGTCCAAGTCATATGATGTAGATTACTAAGCCAATTGTTTTGGCTCAGTTACTTATGAAACAGGAGAAAGATTCTATCTACACTGATACTTTGCAATGTGAACCATGTCACTTGCAATGTTAGTCAGTGACCTTCAGTTCTCCTGTGGTGAACACTATAGATTTAGAGCAGAGCAGCTGCAGCTGCACTGTTTACTGGAGGTGTTACAGGTGCTTATGCATGAAATTCATACACCTTACCTTCTCATTTAACTGTCACTGCAGGTGCACAGCAGCCCCCACTGGCAAGAGGAGGGCAATATTGCAAATCCTCCTGGACCCGTTGTGAACCTATTAAGGTCAACTTTGCATGTTGTAGCCATCTGGATTTTAAACTGTTCATTTTCTGTTGATAGATGTTAAGAAAGAGGCAGCAACATTGCTAAAGCATCTGTGGAGGACTTGCTAAGACCTTTCTGACAGCCTTTATTTTTAAGACTTACTTTTATTGAAGAAATTCCTGCATAATCTTTAAATAACATTTTTTAATGTAGAAAACTGTTCCGTGCTATGTGTACTTTTAATTGCAATTTTATGCTTATAATTAGCAATTGATTATAAACTAGGTGAAGCCACTTTCCAATGCAAATAAGGTTTATGTCTATTCATACACATAGAAAATGTAAATAGCTGGGACACTTTTTAGTGATTAGTAGTGATATTATCTACTTTGCTATGTAGAAATATCCTGTTCATAAGTATTCTCATAATATTTAAAATTAATTATTCACAGACTTATTGTTTCTGGTTTACACAGCCTGCAGATCTATTTGGAACAAAATAAGCAAGCATCTCAAGAACCTGGAGTATGATGTTATTTATTGAAGTGCAAGTGTCATGGTGTCTCACTTTCATTCCTTGCTAATTTGGCAGGTTTTTAAATTGCAGAAAACATGGCCCCTCATCCTATGTCGTACAAGTGGTGGAATTTCAAGGATTTCTAGTTCCAGACATAGATTTTTTATAACACTAAGGGTTACTGTACTATCATGAGACTCCTGATACCCTCACCTGACACATTTTCATGCATAATTATATACACAGATATCCTAGCATCTTCCAAGATCAATATGATAGGCAAAGTAGTTTCATGTATGCATCTCTGATCTTTCACATACCTTAACTATGACAGGAATCCTAACAGCCCATCAGTCTCCTCATTCAACAAATATCCATTGAGTTTATGATTGAAGGAGCTATGCCAGCTACCTCAAGCTTTGATAAAACATTGTGTTTCTGATAGAGCACACATACTCTAGCCAGTGTAGCTGTGATGGAATTTGGCAGGCTCAGGCAAAGCAGATGGCATCAATACTTAGCAGTGCATCCTTGGGGATTAAGATTCATATCTTTAGGCCATGTTCCCCATGATTCTTTTAGTTGGCTAAGACACAATTTTGAAAAATACAAAGGCAAGATGCCACTTACCTGTAAGCCTAGCCCTGAGGAGACTGAGGCAAGAAGATTTCTTCAGGTTCAAAGTCAGCAGGGGCTACATAGTGAGATCCTATCTCAATAAACAGATATAGATAGATAGATAGATAGATAGATAGATAGATAGATAGATAGAACTAAGTACACTCAATCACTTGTTTGTGTGCACCAGTTTGTGCACTCATTCTCTTTTACACTGACCCAGCTAGCTCCTGATGTTACCTGTGTAACTCAGACCCTGTGAAGACATTACCATTAGTGGCACCAAGATGGCATTACTTATCAGGGCCTTTATAGAAGGACCCAGGCAACAATGCTAATTGCTGCCTAACCATTGCCTCTGGGCTGAGTCCTGTTCAGCCAGGCTGCCTGGATATCACATGATGCCTGGATATCCTCAAGAGAAGATAGCCAGGATCAAGGGTATGCAGAAAAGGTATCCTGGAAAGTAAGTTGGCAGGCACTTTACCACTTTTAATCCTTGTCTACTTTTCATATATGTATACTGTTCAATAGTCTTTTTGGTGGGGCTAGGGAGGTAGGTCCGTGGCACAAGTGCCTGCCTGGGAAGTGCAAGATTGTGAGTTCAAACCCTGCTCCTGAAAAAAAAAAGATCTTTTTTGTATTCCCACCATAGTAATCTTTTTTTAGTTCTCTAACTTTTAGCTTATATTAAGAACATCTAAATATTTTTGATGATATGTAAAATTATATCATTAGGTTACATAAACATGTTCAGATCCTCACATTCTTGGTAACTCAATATGTAATGAAGTAGATCCGTAATTAAGAAAGGTGTATTTGGGTAAGTTGAGTAACTTTATATTTAGAATTAAAGAAACTTTGTTTCTGTCTCGTACAATCCATAAATACCCAATGGGTTATAGATTGCAATATAAAATAAAAGTTGAAAAAATAAACCCTCTATATATGAAATAGTGAAACATCTTTACATAGCATATTTCTTATGCAAAAGACAATGAATAATTAAAAGAGAAAAGATAGATAAATTCATCTGTATAAACATTAGAAATTTATTCAAAGACACAAAGGATTGAGCACATGAGTCACAGATAAGATTTTGCAATATATTTAAGTCATGAAGACCTCAGAATGTTCAAACGACTTTTTCACATGAGTAAGAGAAAGGATGACAGTGTAGGAGAAAACTGGGCAAAACACTTGAAGAGACACTCATGGAAAGAGATTATCCAAATGAGTGATGAGCATATAATGATACATTCAAATTAAAACCAATGAATGCCTATGATATTTGTCTATGCAAGTTAGTCATTCACTTTTTTGAGAAGTAGAAATTTTGTACTTAATATAGACTTCAGTTTTTAGCCTCCTTCTGTGGAACAAATAATAAGTAACTATTATGAACAATAACACTGATAATAGTTCCAGGATAATGATTAAAGAAGCAGCTTTGTAGAAAAAAGATTTAGGACCAGCTGGATAGCTCAGCAGACTAAAGCACCTTCTTAGGCAGAGTGCAGTGACCCCCAGGACACTCTGAAATAGCCATTGAGATTGGGCATAATCCCAGCACTTGGAAGATTGAAAACAGGAGAATCACTAGGAGTCTTGTCTATGTAGTGAGACCCTATAGACCCTGTACTAAATACATTTTTTTTAAAAATAAAAGAAATGAAAAGAGACTTAATGAAATTTTTCTGTACTGCTGGCTCAATTTCTCCTATTTATCAGGTCACATGTGTTCATTGGGCTATGTTGGCTTTTTCGCTTGTGGGAAGAGGCAAAAATGGGAGAGGGCAATGAGAATGAGCGCCAACTAGCTAGCGAAAGCTTCTCTTCCATCTGTTTTCTGGCCTTAGTTCTGCAATGCTGGAATGCAAGATGAAGTCTCTAATTTTCCCTAAATATCTAAAAGCTAAATATGTCTCTTTATCCTCTAATTTCAAGTGGTACTGAGTGATGCCTTGACCTCCAGGCATAAGAGATGCTATGTTCATATCTACATTTCACCTAACAGCTTCACAAGCACATAGGTAGGACTTTTAGGAGACAGGGTCTAGTACGAAGAGGTCACTGGTGTTTGATCTAGAAGGGTGTAGCTCCCTTTCCAGCTGCTCCAGGTTTTCTCTCTGCTTCCTCACTGATACGAGCAAGACCCTATCCCGTGCCATTTCTACCTATACCTAGCAGACTATAGACTGAAACCTCTAAAATATGTGTCTGAATCAAGTTTCTCCTATACAGTGTTGTTCACTGCCAGGTATTATGTCCCAGTAACAAGGAAAGTGACTAAGACAGGGGAGATTCCATACCTATGTACTACTGTTTAATACCACTAAGAATACAGGACATTCTACATTATTCTCTATACTCATTAGTGAGAAACCCCAAGGACACAGTGAATTATGCTTCTTTGATCTTAAGCTCCAGTTGGAAAAGCAATCTGCCTACAAAACAGGTAAGAGGTTATTTGTCATTATCATGTTCATAGACCAACTTTGATCTCCTTTCTTGACAAAACACTTAATTTCCACCAAGACAAACTGATTTCCTGTCCCCAGCAAGCCGTAATCCTCCATTGTCCCAGCACTGATTTTTTTTGATAATAGTAACCAATCCTTATTTCATAAGGCTTTTCACATTTTAGTTAAAGCATGTCTCTTTTCAGTGGCTTCTCCTGGGCTGGGGATATAGCTCAGCAACTTAAACGCCTGCCTGAAAAGCAGAAAGTCCTAAATTTAATCCTCAGTACTGAAAAAAAAAAAGTCAAATTGCTTTTCCTGGTAAAAGCTTTTCCTGTTTATTCTTACTAATACAAAGTGTGTACTAATCATTGATCTAGCATTTACATATAGTATTGTGTATATGATCTGAATCGTGCCCTAAATTCTTAAATCTTTACCACATGATGTGTCACAACAGCTAAAGAAGACTTAAGTCTCCCTTTTCTCCTTCTTCCGTTTGCATTTGCTTTCTTTATTCACAAATCAGGCTTGCATACCTTTTTAGTTTGCTTCCAATGGATTTTCCAACTCTCAAAATGTATAAAGCAGCAGAGCAGTTAACACCTCTTGCACTGAAGATAGACTGTGTGGACACAAATCTGTAGTTTGCCATTTGCTACCCTCATCTCTCCAGATAATAAGAGGCCTTCTTCTCAGCTACACAGCATTGTTGTGAGGACTGAGTCAACACATAGAATGCAACTAAGCAAAATGTTGTGTCCTGGAATTATAAGTAAACCAAGCAGTGGCTTGTCTGTTCTGATTCAGATGGTAATGGCAAGCATTACAAATTTTGAAGCCCTAGATTTTAAGGCCACATGCCACCATAGAGAGTTAGTTCTGCTTGCACAAGGTCTGTCAGCATGTTGGTAGGAACAGAGACTAAGTATCCAGGGTTTGGGTGGGGATGGGGGGAGGATGTCACAGTACCACCCTGTGATTTTTCTGACTTGGGGTAAGTCAGTCACTCTGACCTGAATTTCCTAAATTTGTTTTATTGTTTTCTAAGGTGGTGTCAGGATCAAGTATGTTAACTAACGTGAACATGCTTTAAAAATTTTAGATCTGTACGTTTGTAATTATTATTATTAATTCTTTTGCTCTTGAGAAACATATGTCATAATTTTTTTATTGAAATAAGACATTTATCCAAATGGGAAATATCTAGCTGTAAGTATCAAACAGAGGAAATATTTTGAATGAAGATAATTCAGGTTCCTGTGGGCAAATACATTTTAATATTAATGGCACAATAATGTCATATATAATTATCTAAAACATAACTGTGAAAGAAATTGGACCTAGGCAATCCAGAGCATTTGGGAAAGCTAAAACTTCATTAATAGGATTGCTTCAGAAATTTAGTAGAGTTAAATTTCTTAAATTTCATAGAAGCTATACAAGGGAAATGGGCTGCACTTCTTAGATGTAGGAATTGAGCCAGAAGTTGTGTACAAAATTTTTACTTACTCACTAGAGAACAAAGCCTGAGAAAGGAAAAGGAGGAAAAAGGACTGATGTAAAAATATGTCTAACTGGGCCTAATCCAGCTTTTCTGAAGTACTCTGGACTAAGCCCAGGCTGCAGAGCATCCTGAGTCTGACCATGATGGCACTGCCTTGCTTAGATCTCAGGGAAGGTGCTGACATCACCTCAAAATAGCCCTGACATCACCTCAAAGTAACTCATAACTGCAGGCTGCCCACTGACAACATACCTACAGCTGTGCAACATGTCCTTTTTGAAATAAGATTTGAGTGCCATCTCTGCATCGACCATAAGATAT
This sequence comes from Myocastor coypus, assembly GCA_004027025.1. NCBI lineage: Eukaryota > Metazoa > Chordata > Mammalia > Rodentia > Myocastoridae > Myocastor > Myocastor coypus. The sequence continues at coordinate 21,002 of PVJA010020370.1, read as the reverse complement.
AAGTTTTTTAAAAAGAACTCTAGAGACAAGGAAAGAATCAGTGAACTGCATGTGGGAGTACATACTTGGAATCCAAGGATGCCAGGAGGAAAGTAAGACAAAAAGATTACAAGCTTGAACCCAGGTTGTGCAACTTAACAGTAAAAATAAATTTAATCTGAGATATAGCTCAGTGTAGAGACCATGCAGACTCTGCCCCCTGGGGCGTGCTGAGCTGGCAACTGAAGTTTGGCCTGGTGGCTGTAATCCCAGGTGTTGGGAGGCTGTAAACAGGTGGATCACTATGAGTCAGGTCTAATGTGAGACCCTGAACACCCTATAGACTCTTCCCTAAAAAAAAATAAAAATAAAAAAATCAATAAATGCAAATGTTTTATCTGTTTAATTGTGCATTTCAAATGTCTAGGAAATTGATAGTATAAATGTGCTAAGTTTTATGGAATTGAATAAGCTCCTGGGGCCACCAGATAGCCCAGAAGACTAAAGTTCCAGCTTAGACAGAGAGCATTGGCCAGGATTTAATCCCTAGGGTGCCATGCCGGCCCTGCCCCTGGGGCATGCTGAGACAGTGATTGAGACTGGGTGTGGTGGCACACAGGCCTGTAATGCCAGCACTTGAGAAGCTGAAAATGGGAGAATTGCTATGAGTCTGACCTGATCTACATAGTGAGACCCTGTCAGCCCTATAGACCCTATACTATAATCAAAAAAAAAAAAAAAGAAGATGATCCTGGCATGTAAAATTTTATTTTGCTGTTAAGTAGAATTTCTGAACTTGGATTCTGTTTTCCTTCCTATTTTTAAAGGATATTTCATTTTCTCAGTGGCTATATCAAAGATTAATGTGAAATGATCTCCATGATAAACTAACATAGGCTGTGTTAAGGAAACTGTCTAACAAAGAGGACAGATAAAGTTGATCAAAGTGCTTTACTTGCAGGCTAGTCCAGAACAGGAAGCTGCAAAAGGCTTCTCACATATTTGCTGCTTCTTTTGCTTATTGTCTACTGTAGTGTTAGTAACATTGTCAGAAAGAGCAAGGTGGGGCTGGGGATATAGCTCAGCGGCTTAAGCACCTGCCTGGTAAGCACGAGGTCCTGCATTCATCCACCTACCAAAAAAAAAAAAAAAAAAAAGGCAGAAAGGCAGACCATGATGGAAGAGAAATCAAAGGAGAGATGGACAAAGAAGTCAGCCCTGGATTCACCCTGAAGTCATTTAGTAGAAAGATAGAGGGGAGCTGGTCATTTGCCCTTTAGCTATTTTTCTAACTAATTGCTCACACCCACCTAACAAGAATATCAGGGTTGTGAGGATAGTCCACTATAGAAATCCACATGTAAATGCTTTGGCAGCTGCACAATTTATTCACATGTTGACATCAGTGAATGCTTTTCCCTGGACATGTCAATCCCTCCTACATCCTCTGCTACCCAGAACTTCACCTGATGATTTTACACTTGATCTTAGCCAAAACACCAAGAAGCAATCATCTGATGATTTTAAGTAGATATTATCTCACTCTAGTTTGGCAGCTATCAGTAGGTAAGATTAGGGCAATGGTGACCCTTGTATGGCCTTTTGGCAGATGTCTGAAAACTCAACTATCCCTTTTATTACTGAACTAGTATGCCAGTCCACCAGTGTATTGTGGACCCCACCAGTGCATTGCGGGCAGAGAAATTAACTAGTGTTCTGTCTGACATAATGTGCCAGTTACTGTACTACTAACTGAACTCTCCAAGAAAATGTTTCAAATCATTAAAATAATAGCTAGAGTGATTCTATTACAAATAACTCAATATATAAAATTTATGTCAATAAAACCATGAGACAGCTAACCCTGCCCATAAGCAACACAGCCTACCCAGCAGCCAAGCCTGCCATGTGAATGACACCTCCCCCTGACCCCCTTAAGTCCAGCCGACCTAGCAGCCAGGCCCGACTTGTGAAACCTCCCCCACCCTCAGAAGGCCTAAAGCCCAGCCAAACCAGCAGCCAGGCCCTCTGCATGAGTGACACCTCCCATGGCCCACCAGAAGCTCAGCAGATGCAGCAGCCAGGCCTGCCCAGTGAGTGAGACAACCCCAGGCCCACTGAAAACTCATCTGACCCAACAACCAGAACAGGCCTGACTTGAGCAGCCCCGGAGGACGAATTGACCTGCACATAGCAGCCCCAACCCCCTAATCAATCAACCCACAGGCACGCAGTTCTGCACCAGAGGTCACTGCTATACAAAATAATAGAGACAAGGAACAAAATGCAATCTCAGGTCCTGAACCCACGTGGAATAAATACAGGAGACACTACCATAGAACAAATTGGGAATCATGCAGCCCAAATCTCTGAATTAGTAGCATCTGAAGTAAACCAAAAAAATGCAAAAACATAGAGGAACTCGGATTGGAGAGAAACTCCATGTCTTAGGCACTTTTTACTCATTGATAGGAAAAATACCTGACACTCAAAATAAAGGAAGGAAACATTTATTTAGCTCACAGTTACTGGAGGTTTCAGTCCAAATTCGGCTGGATCCAAGGCAGAGAGGCACATGGTAGACAACAGCAGTTTGTGGCTGCAGAACAGCACCAATGGTGTTATGGTTTATGTCTGCTTGTCCCTCCAAAGACTCATGTAGTCATTGGGAGGGGACTTCTAGAGTTTGAGACTTGATCCATGATCCCTGGGATTATGGGTTTTAGCACTGATGGGATTATGGGTCGAAGAACTTCTGGGATTATGGGTGTAGCCTAGGGCAGGGGCTAAGGCGGAGAGCCTGAATGTAATATAAAGAGAGACAGAGAGACAGACTCGAGCTGTTGCTGCTGTTCTGCTGCCCTGATTGATTGGCTCCCTCTGCCATCATTTTGTTGCTGTTCTGTCGCCATGAACTAGATGCTCTCCGACCTGCTCCACTCAGCCTTGAGCCAGCCAAATATGAACTGAAACTTCCACGAACTGTGAGCTAAATAAATCTTTCCTTCCTTCATTTTGAATGTCAGGTATTTGTCTCAGCAACGAGTGAAAAGTAACTAAGACAAATGGTGACAGAGACAACCAACCAAGGGAGCAGAGAGCAACAGTGCGAGTCTGTCTCTCTTTGCATCCCATAAATTTTGGCAGGTTGTGTTTTAATTTTCATTAAATGATAAATAATAATTTTTTGTTTAATTTCATCTGTAACCCCCTGGTTGCTTAGAACCCCCTGGTTGCCTAGAAGGGTGTTGTTTAATTTCCCTGCATTTCTGGGGTTCTTTTGAGTTGTGTTGTCATTTATCTCCAGTTTCATTGCACTGTGGTCAGCTAATATGCATGGAATAGTTTCTGTTTTCTTGCATATACTTAAGCATGACCTATGCACTAGTATATGGTCTACTTTGGAAAATGTACCATGTGCAGCTAAAAAAAAGTGCATATTCATAAGTGGTTGGGTGGAACACTGTGTATGTCCACCAAGTCCAATTGTTCTAAGATCTGGTTCACTTCTGCAATTTCTTTACTAATTTTTTGTCTGCTTGACCTATCTTTTTGGGTAAAGGGGTATAAGGTTTCCTGTTAAGATTATAGTATTGAGTGTTATATATTTCACATCCATTAAGATATGTCTTATATAACTTTGTGTGCCAATGTTGGGTGCATACATATTTATGAGTGTTACCTCTTTGTCTTGAATTTTTCCCCTAATCAGTATGTAGTGGACTTAATCGTTCTGTTTGATCTATTTCAGTTTGAAGTTTAGACTGTCTGCAAACAGGATTGGTACCCCTGCTTTTTTTTTTGAGGTGCTGGGACATGTAGTATTGTTTTCCATCCTTTAACTTTTAGCCTGTGAGTTTCAAAGATTCAATCCAGAAATGGTCATATGAGCTGAACACATACTACTCAGAGAAAGAAATTCAACAAGCCTATGAATACATAAGAATGCTCCACATTGCTAGCCATCCATGAAATGCAAATCAAAACAACACTTAGGTACAATCTCACTCCAGGAGGAATGGCTATTGTAAAGAAATCAACCAAAAACAAATGTTGGAGAGGCTTTGGGGAAAAAGGAACCCCTTCTCCACTGCTGGTGGGCATGCAGACTGGTGCAACCATTATGGAAAGGAGTGTGGAGACTCCTTAAAAAACTAGAACTGGAAATCCCATTCAATCCAACTATCCCCCTACTCAGAATTGTCCCAGAAGAACTAAAAACATCATATCATAGTGATATCTGTGCACCTATATTCATAGCAGTACAATTTGTGAGAGCCAAATCTTGGAAACAACCAGAATGCCCATAAACTAAAGAATGGTTGAAAAAAGATGTGGTATTTTCACACAGTGGAATATTTTCCCACAGTGGAATATTACTCAGCTATCAAGAATGACAAACTAGATGACTTCATATATAAGTGGATGTATTTAGAACCTATACTCATTAGTGAAATAAACCAGACCTATATATGTAAATATCATATAGTCTCCTTAGTTTAAGAACTCAAAAGAAGAATTTTTTAAAAAAAGAATTGTAAAATTAAAAGAAGTTGGCAGAACTTTTCACTAAGAGGCCTAGGCATTTTATATACCCTTCAACTGTCTTCCAGAGTGAGTTTAGATTGCATTCCCCTGGTAATTAGTGATGGTAGGTACTTTCCCAAATGCCTCTTGACCATTTGTATCTTTTTTTGTCAGAAGGTCTGCTGAAATATTTGCTTATTTTTAAGCTGTATTCTTGTCTTATTGAATTTTAGTGTTATCTTTTCATGTAACAATAAAAAAAGTTATATGATGTTAAAAAAATAAAGAAAAGAAAACAAGAAACTTGAAAGAATGATTCCATCAAACACATTGGTTTTACATTGCTGTCATAGTGCAGCTCTCACCTGATTTTCTGAGATATTTTTGTCTACTGCAATTCCAACTCTATATAGAGAGGTATTTCAATTCGTATAATTAAAAAATAAATTATAGTCTTCAAATCTCTTTTCATTCTTTGCTAAATTACAGATAGGTGAATTGCCCTGTTTGTTTATCTTGGCAATCTGCAGAGCAGAGATACAAACTTATTTTTCATAAGTATACTGGAGTGCTGTTTTTTGGTCCCTTTGTGTTATACTGTGCTCATTCCTTGGTGAGACCAGCAGGAGGCACCAAATCTTATCTCCTCTTCCAGTCTCTCACTATATCTTACTGCCTCATTCTCCAGTTTCCTTTTGATTTTCAGCATTGTTTGATTTGCCCTCAGATCACTCCTTAGTGGTTTGGGAATACCAACTGAGTTATTCTCTGCTGACCACTTCTGACAGACCAAACTGTGATCAAGAGCACAGATTGTAGAAAATGAATGTTGGCTCCCCATCCTGGTCCCTCCTGTAGCTGTCTTGTTCCTGTGGCAAATCCCCAGCCTCTCTGAATGTCTTCTAAAGTTGAATAAAAATGAAATGAGCTCAATCGTGAGCAATTCATGGCACATTGCTAACAGTAAGAAGTAGGTCAGGTTTTGGCTTTAGTCTTACTAACTGAAAGAATATGTTGTAGCATGCTTATTGTTCTCACTTTAATCTACATTTTGTGCTCTAAATGTATGTCAATCATAGTTCCTGGAATCAAAACTGAAGAATATATACCCTGTGGTATATATGCACCAAAATCCTAGATATTGTTGGTCTGGTGAAACTTCTCATTAAAAAAGCTTTAGCTTAGGTAACTGAATTGATTTTTTTTTTTCCTATGAAAACAGAAATGCTTTCTGATCAGTTCTATAACACTTGTGAATATAGTTGCAAAATATATGAAAACCATAATAGATATTCTATACAAACTTATTTTTCCTTTTAAAATATTTTGTCTTTTGGTTTTCTTTGTGTCTTTCCACCCCTTGTTCTCTCCCTCTCTTTCTTCTTTATTTAATTCCTTTGTATTTTGTTTGTAACCGGTACAGAATGAGCCAAGAATCTGTAGAGACAAAATTGTACCCTTCCTCTTTTTCTTTGTTTTTCTCCTTCCTTCCTTCCTTCCTTCCTTCCTTCCTTCCTTCCTTCCTTCCTTCCTTCCTTCTTTCCACTTAATTTATATATAATGAGGCAAGAATCTCATAAGATATAACAAATTATTAAAACATAATAGGTAGCTAGCCCTCCCCTGGTACATTTGGCATTGTTTGGAGTTTTTCTGGGCTTTTACCACTGAAGGAGTTAGCTCCTGGCATCAGGTATGTCAAAACCAGGGAGACCATTCTACAATGCTCACCTCACTAAGAATTATTATTTGTCCCCAGAATTCAGTAGTGCAATGCTGAGCCTGGTAAAGCAAGCCGTCCATCATCTAGTGTGACTTTTTAGGATAGGAATCTCACTTCCTCTGGAGCTGCTATGTCCAGCTGTACTCTGTGCTGATTCAAAACTGTACCATTCCTCTAAATTGCTTCATGGTCTGAATATAAATAAAATTAATTTCCAATTTCAGACTATACCTGTAAATGCCTTGCCCTTCACATTGAATTATGGGCCTGGCTCTTTTCTGTTGCATTTTGATAAACTAAGGAAGAAAAACTGGCTTACCCAGTATTGGAAAGCATGCTTCAGCAGATCAGCCAGGTGGTGATCAGAGAGCACGCCCTGTGAAGGAGGCCAAGCCTGGCTGAGCAAAACTGAACAATTCTGAAGGTCCTTTTCTGTATCTAACTATCATTTAATTCTGTATTTTAAGAAAATTCTGAGAAACTCCATCAACTTCAAAAGGTGTCATCCTTTGATTTCATAGGTATGAGCTAATTTTTTGTCTTACAGTGGAAACGAATCCTTAACTTCAAGAATGGAAACAAGTTTGCAAATCTTTAATAAAACAATTACAAAAGTCATCTAATATGATTATGGCAAAATAGTATTCCATCGTGTCAATGTGATTCCAGATATATGGCAGAATTTTATAATGCTGTTTAGCAATTTTAAGATGAGGGAATCATTCCTATCAAAAGCAAGAAAAACGGAATGAAAACAAGACAAGCCAGAAAAGCATCATGTATTAATATAGCTGAAATTCAGTTTTACTGTGCAGATGTCATGACACTGGTGCTATGAAATGCAGAGTTTCACAGGTATTATAACTTTCTAGTTTAAACCTCATCCTTGCCAGGATTGTAATGAGTTTCCAGTCATTAGCGGAACTGATAAATAAATAAGACAACTGCTCAGCATTGCAGCACACGTTCAAGGATGCCATCTGCCTGTGTATGCTTAACTCATATGTATTTCAGAAACCACATTTGAACCACACCTGGCTGAGATTCCTGTCAGCCAACTTCTTCCACCAAAGGCATCATCAGATTGAAAAATCTCTGCCTGATCAACTTCTCACTGTTTACATGTATTACCTCTGAAATGTGTGGGTAGCATTACTGCCCTTTGTCTTCCCCTACATTATTGAGAGTTAGAAGAAAAAGGGTTGGGAGTGAATCAAGTGTACCATAACTAATAAGTTGCCATAGGGTCTGAAACTGAGGTTTCCTACCAAAATATGTATTCCTGGTCCCCTACCTTACCTCATTAGTACTGAATATATCTGGGCAAGATTCTACTTGGAGTTCTTAAATTCAGAATACATCATGCTAAATGTCATCTTCTTACTTACTTCTGCTAATATTTTCAGTATATATCAATGTACATAATATAAACATGACCTGTGTATACAGTTTTAGAACCATGAGATCCCATCTTGCCTATCTCCTATGATTTTTATGTTACTTTCTTTGTACTTTACCATGGCCTAGTGCCTTTCTTATTGCAGGATCAATAAGGCTGGCATTCAGTGAATGTGCAGGGACCTGGCCATGTTGCTCGCTGTTGTGTTATTTGGAGCCCTGATAGTGAATAGGTTTCTAAGCCAGTTCACTGTGTTTGTTTTGCATTAATTATTTTCACTCTACCCCCAAGTTTTGTAGCCAGTGTCAGGCTTTTTAAAAATTTGATCCAGATTTCTTTATATGTCAAAAATGCTGTCACTTTTCCATACATATGAGTTGAAGAGAGACCTTTTTGGTCCTCATATTGGTGCATGAAGTTTATATTTTTTAATCTCATGAATAAGTTTTTGGAATCTCACCAAGTTAATTTCAATCTACCACTTCCAGTGCAACCCACAGCAAGAATAAAGACATTAAAGCATATTTACAGTTAGGGAGTGTCAAGGGGTCCCGAGTCCAACCATGGTGGTGGCTATTCCAGAGCAAAACCTCCACCCAGGGCTGAACCTGAGTTTTACTCAGTCATGAAGGAGGAGGAGCTTGAGGATGAATGACTGAGAATTGCAGAAAAAAGTACTGTAAGATGCCTGTATTTACCCCTGCATTTGCAGAGAGAAGGATATGCAGAAAAGGTAATTTGCATTATACTATTGAGATAGTGTCTAATATTTTAGGGTCTGGTGCTTCAGCTCTATGTAATCTTTCAAGCCTCAGGAAGTCATAGCCTCTATCTCCAGTCTTGATCCTAGCTGACAGGACCACATGGAGCCTTGGCTCTTTATCCTGTCTCAAGCTGGCTCATGTTAAAGAGCAACATGCGTGGGTTATCATGGACACATGAGTGCTGTCTCCAAAGACTACCACCAGCACCTAAGCTAGACCTTTGTGCTTTGCTTAAAGCCAACTGAAGCAATAAGGAAAATCCTTAGCCAGTTCTGTACCTATCACTACATGGAAATAAGATCAGATACAGCCAAAATGGAGACAACTGCTCTTCTTTTAAGGAGAGTCACCCAAGTGGTCCTCCGTAGTAAGCATAAATATTTCCACATTTATTATTTTTATTTCACTCTGTTTTGAATGGTTTTCCATACCAGATGTTCATTTAATCAGTTACTAGTGGTTTTTACTTCTATGTCTACATGAAAATTTCTTTGTCGATATACATTATTAGGTTGACCTACCCATTTTGGTTTCTAATAGTTTAATAATTTTATTATTTTAAACATTAATTCTTTGATCTTCCTAACTAGCTATGTTGACAAATACTAAAAACCTTTTTTACTATCATAATTATTAATTACTCTCATACCTTTTATCAAATCATAGAATGCCTCAATAATTTGAAATGTCCTATAACCTAAATTCACACATGATTTTGTGTATGGAATTTGGGGACCGTTCTCTTTGTTGTAGGCAGCTGAGTTAAATAGAGATATTATAGGCAGTCACATTGGGATAGTCCCTCAAAGAGACAATATGGAAAACAAGATAATCTTGCAGCTTTCAGAGAGATAGTGTGGCCAGACCTTAAGGCAAAAGTATTAGGTACAAGGCCATGCAATCAACCAGACCTGGCATTCTGATGCAAAAAGAGTTACTGGGGACAGCAGGTCTGCTTGCTATCTCAAGGACCAAGACAGTAGCAAACAAAGAGGGAACAGGAGACTGTATAGGATCTTTTAGGGAGGGTGATCATGGGCTGGAACAGTCAGATTGCATGTGGAAGTCACTCTTCCTTGCAGTATATGTCAGAAGTGAGCTCAGACCAGTATGGGTCAAAGGGAAGTGAACGGAGGCCAGAGTACAATATGAGGCAGGGTTTGGATTGGGGTTGGGACAGGGTGCCTAGGAAACCAAAAAGGGGTGTGTTTGTGGCTGGGTGCCTGAGAAACTTTGAGTCCTGACCTATCAAAAAGAGTAAAATGCAACCACATACTTTCTTAGGGATGAGCATCAAGGATTGATATTCTAAATTAGGTATCAGTCCCTTTGAAGATGCCAATCCCTACAGAAACAAGCTACTGTTCCATGTTCATGCCAGCTCTCTACTTGATTAGCATCCTGATTTGATCCTGCTTTAATCAATTTTGTCACAGCAATTGTACTTCTTTTACTGGATGACCATAGTTTTGTTCCACCTCATGTTTGAGTTTCCGTGTTTCCTACCTAGACTCACCTCACCTTTTGTTTTTGCTCTATAAAAAGCCCTAGATTAGGCAGATTCCAGGGAAACCCACTCAGGTTCCCTTCTGTCTTACTCTCAACGGAAGCTTTCTTTTCTCCAATAAATATGTTCTGCTTTTAACCTCTGATGTTAGGAACTTGTCCCAGGTATCAGGTTGGGAGTTTCATTCCCCTGTATCATCTTGATTTGAATTTCTGATTTTGTGTCAGGCACAATATTTAATTAGTGTAATTTTAAACTGTAAAGAGGCTGGTGAGATGGTTCAGCAGTCTAAAGCACCTGCTTAGGCAAGCTTAGGCAACTGCAGGGACCACGGTTCAGTCCCAGGCACCACACCACATGCTGCACCAGCCCCACCCACAGGGCAGGCTGAGCCAGCAATAATGGAGAGAAGGAAAGAAAGAAAGAAAGAAAGAAAGAAAGAAAGAAAGAAAGAAAGAAAGAAAGAAAGGAAAGAGATAAAAAAAAAAAGAAGAAAAATCACTGTAAAATCTGATTAGAAAAGGTATTTACTACATCTTTTGAAACTTTTTTTTTTCTATTCCATGATTATTCTTCTTTCATGGTGTTTTAGGCAGCCAACTTAGATAGAAGTATTATAGGCAATCAGACAGTGCCAGGCCCTGAAAGACACAGTATGGAAGACAAGGTGACTTTGCAACTTTGGAAGAGATAGCCACTCCACTATGGGCCAGACCTCAAGACAAAAGGGTGAACAAATGCAGCCCTGTACTTCCCTAGGAGTGGGCATCAGGGATTGGTATTCTAAATAGATATCAATCACCTTGAAAGAGCTTGAAAGAATCACTAACCCAACCTACAACAGGAAAAGACCCTTTCCCATATTCATGCCCCCTTGCTATGTGTCTCACTGCCCCATTTGGTCCTTATTTAATCAATTTTATCTGAGCAATAGTGCTTATAATCTTATTGGTTGACCATAGTTTTGTCCCACTTCATGCCCACCTAAGGAACTTCCCATGTTTTCCACCTTAGGCCCACCTCACCACATAGTTTACTCTATAAAGGTCTCTGGAAGAGGCAGCTTCCCCAGGACAACCCACTCAGGTCCTTCTTCTGTGCTTCTCTTTGGACAGGAGCTTTCTTTTCCCCAATAAATATTCTCCTCTTAACCTCCATTTATTCCTAAAAGTAGGTTTTAGAGAACACAAACTGATCCCAGGTACTTTTCACCTTGGGAGTTTCATTCTCCTGTATCAATGGCAATGAGTGTTTTCCAAAGATCAGTGGAGATAGGGTTCCTTGAATGACCTGTTTCATTTCCTAGTGGGGGTAAGCGGGCTGAGGCTAAACTGAACCCCATTTCAGTATGATACTGTTGTAGGCAGCTGAATTAGATAGAAATATTATAGGCAGTCAGACAGGGCTGGGCCCTCAAGGACGACATGGAAGACAAGGTGACTTTACAACTAGAGACAGACACTCCTCCACCTTGGGCCAGATTTCAAGACAAGAGTAAACAAATGCAGCCCTGTACTTCCCTAGGGATGGGTATCAGAGATTGATATATTAAAAAGTAAAAGCCCAAGCTCAATAGGTGATGTTCTTGCTCTCTTGCTACGTGACTTGCCTTCCCATTGGATCCTGATTTTAATCAATTTTTCCTGAGCAATGGTGCATGTAATCTCATTGGTTGACCTTAGTCTTTGTCCACCTCATACCCACCTAAGCAAGTTCCCATGTCTTCTCTATAAAAGTTCCTGGAAGAGACAGCTTCTTGGGGACACCCACTCGCCCCCCCCTCCTGTTCCTCTCTCAGACAGGTGCTTTCTTTCACTCAATAAATATGTTCTGCTCATTGCCTCTTCAGTTTTAGAGAACATTCATTCTTCAGTTTTAGAGAATATGAACTCATCACACGTACTTTTCAGGTTGGGGATCAATTTTCCCTATATCATTTGGAGGTTCCCTATTGGAGGTCATCTACCCCAGATCATTTTTTTTCCTGCGTCAATACCAATTTTTAATTTACAAGTATCAGACTTCAAACAGGTTTGTTGATTGAGAAAAAAAAATTATATTTTTTCCCAGAATTACAGATTTGTGTCTTTATAAGCTATTTAACAGGTATCATCCTTTCTTTTTCTCCCTATACATATCAGCACAAGCAAATTAAGTCCAGGAGTTACCTTTCTCTTTAGCTTTGAGCTCAGGTAGTCTACATTATAAGCCAGTACTTTGGCTTGACCTTGAGTTCCCTACAAACCAACTGACAGTTCCTCTATTTTAAGACATCCCCTCGGCCAACCTGTAGGGGACTTTTCTTTCTAAGACTAATTTACTGAATCTCTGCCTAAAGAGGGAAGGTTAATAGTTTGGGGAGTTTGTTTACAGGCCATTAGAAACAATTAACACATTGTTGAGATTAAAAGCACTTCCCAAGAATGCCTGATGTCCTAGAAAGGAGACAGAACTTTAAAAACATCTATTTTTAGTACCTAATTAAGGCAGACTTGGAGATCCCACTCTGGCCAGACTGTTTCATATTTTAATTATCAAAATATTCTTAATTTCCTCCCAGCTAAATTCTGCCTCCAGTAACTTAAAGTAAAAGCAGCCTGAAACTTGCGTCATGAACAAATTTGTGTGTCACCTTTTAGAAAGATCGTTCCAACCTCTGCACCTTCTTTGATATTTCTCACTACTAGTTTCATTTATTCATGGTTTTCCTCTAAACCAGAAATGCATCTTTTGTTCCACTTTCACTGTTCCTGGCACTCCAGAGGATGTCAGCCTCAGGAGTTCTGTTCTAGGGTCTCAGTCCTGCTGCTCTTCCTTCTGGAGCATCTTCCTCAAGCTGTTCACCTGCTATTTTCAATTTTCAAGGACCTGTTCATGTCTTACCTGTTCTAGGAAGTCTTTTAAACCTTCTTTACTTTGATTGCAAATCCCACTATTTTTCATGTAGCTGCTTAAATGTTTCCTTGTTACAGGACAAGGCCAGACAAAGTTCCTAGAGTTGAAGTAGAACAGGCCTGCAGGTTCACTGACTTCTGTTGGGGAAAAGGAATTTTTCTGGACAAATGAGTAGGCACTAGAAGGTTTTACTTGGCAGACATTTAAGAAATAAAGTGTAAATTCCCAAGAGAGTCAGTCTACAGTTTGGAGCTGGGAATACTTTTAGTAATGGAAATCTGGAATTTATCAATCTAAAATCTTCCTCTTGTTTTGAAGGTTTGCAAAGGACAACCCACTTCAATGCTCTGCTCATAGGTGAAAGAGACCACTTGTGGGTAAACAGGGAAGGGCTGAACCCATTTGTAGGAGAAAAGGTTATTGTGTTTTGGGAAAAGAGAACAAAATTTTTTAACTTGCTGTGGGTCCTGAAGCTGAAGTTTTCACTTTTGAAATAATGATTTTAAGATTCTAAACCTTTGTGTCTCCTTTCTACCTATCTTTATTTCTTCTGTCCTACCCCCTTCCCAATGCTTGACTCTGTTACTGTGTTTGAAGTTGGTGAAGAGTCTCCCTAGAGGTGATTTCTTCTAGATTCTTCCTATCCTGACCAAAGAACTGGTCAAGACAGGCATAAATGTTGGCAAGGTTTTAGATTTATTAAAGGTAGAAAAAGAAACATACCATACATGAGGAATCAGGCCAAATAAAAGCAGGAAAAACATACTGTAATGGAGAACTCAGTGGTGACTATCTTTTTTGTATCACCTACTTTTCAGACTGATATAATGTCTAGGTTATACTTTTGCTATAGGAATGATATTGATATAGGAGAAAGAAGCCTCCAACCTGTTAGATATCCAGTATGAGTGCGTATTCTCCAAATTAAAGAATAATTTTAGGAACAGTAGAGGTTAAGAGTAGAATATATTTATTGGATAATGAATTTTAGGAATAACAGAGGTTAAGAGCAGAATATCTTTATTGGGTTTTGTCTGAGAGGGACAGAAGGGAACTCAAGTGGGTTACCAGGGAACCTATCTTTTCTAGGGATTTTTATAAAGCAAATCCATGATGCCAGGCAAGTCCAAGATTGGAAACTAATAAGGTGGGCATGAGCTGGGACAAAACTATGCTCAACCAGTGAGATTACAACCATAATTGCTCAGGTAAAATTGATTAAATTGGGATCAAATGGGGAAGCAAGTAAGTGGACGTGGATACAGAATGGGGCTCTTCCTGTAAGGGGCTGGGTTAGTGACTTCCTGGCCCTTTAAGATGATCTATACCTATTTAGAATGTCAATCCTGGATTATGTGTTTATCCTCTTGAGGTCTGGCCCACAGCAAAAGTCCTTATTCCTCCCACAGTTGCAACGCATCTTGTCTTCCATACTGGTTCCTTTGAGGGCCTAGCCCTGTCTGATGTCCCCTAACCCAGCTGCCTCTAAAAAGTGGGTTGTCAAGGACCCTGCCTATTCTAGGGATTTTTATAGATCCAAACCAGAAGCTGAGGAGGGTCCAAAATGAGGAAACGGGAAATCGTATGGTACACTTCAGATGAAACAAAACTATGACCAACCAATAAGATAACCAGCAAAATTGCTCTGGTAAAATTGATTAAGTTGACGTCAAATGGGGAAGCAAGTCAGATAGCATGCAGGTTGGAATACAGAACAAAGATTTTTCCTGGAGAAAGTTGAGTTAGTGGCTCTGCTTGACTCCCTGAAGCTGATCTATGCCTATTTAGAATATCAATAGCTGATATCCTTAGGAAGTGTACAGGTCCATTTATATTGTCGTTCGCCTTGAGATCTGATCCCCTAGAGGAGGTGCTTATTTTCCACAGAGTTCTAGAGTATCTCATCTTCTACGCTGGCTCTTTGAAAGGCCTTTCCTTACCTGACTGCCTGTAATATTTGTAATTTAGCTGTGTATAATAATATGAGAACCTCTAAATTTTATAATGCCTATCCTATTAGATAATGAGTTTATGTTCCTCAAAACTGAGCATGAATTCTGAGGAATAATAGAGGTTTTACAGTAAGAAAGTATTGAGGGAAAGACAGCTTCTGCCTAAGAGACAGGAGGGGACCTAGAATAGAGCCAAACCACAATTTGGATATGACATCATATAAAGAGTATAATGTGGGATAAAATCATGATCAACTAACAAGTTTCTAAGTCTAGTTGCTTAGGTAAAGTTAATCTAATGGTGAAGAAGTATAGATGGAAAGAACAATGACCTTTCCTTGAAGGGATGGGTCTGGAGGACTTGGATTTCCCCCACCTCATGCTTATTTAAATATGGATCTTTACTGTTTATGACTAGGGGAACATATGTAGATGTGTAGTCATTGTGTTTTTGTTCTGAGGTCTGGCCTTCAATGTATGTGACTCCCTTCAAAGTTGTTGTATGATCTTATTTTCTACAGTGACTTCTCTCCCAGGGCCTACTCCTGTATGACTGTGTATGATATTTCTACCTAACATGGCTGTCTTTAATACTGTCTGAACTCAG
The DNA here is from genome assembly GCA_004027025.1 of Myocastor coypus. Classification (NCBI taxonomy): domain Eukaryota; kingdom Metazoa; phylum Chordata; class Mammalia; order Rodentia; family Myocastoridae; genus Myocastor; species Myocastor coypus. Next base: position 5,649 of record PVJA010020370.1, on the reverse strand, counting down.
AAGAAGTCCATGAGCAAGGCTTCAGGAATTATTCTTGGCATGTGTCCTGAGATTTACAGTGAACAAGTCACATCTATTTCTCCAGCTGCCCTGTTATGCCTTAACGTCTTACCTCAATTGCATTATCTAAGTGAATATTATTGGTACTCTTGACTATATTTTGGTTTTGTAATCATTTATTTTTAAATGCAAAAAGGTTAAAAAAAATGAAATAATACAATTGTATTACATAATGTTATCTTCAAATTAATTGTTTAGGTTACAAGATATAAACCTGCATAATTAGTTTTAAAAAGTTACAAGAAATTAAAATTTTAGACATTAACTGTTCTTTTTAATAGATCAGTAGACATCAGTAGTATCAAAGCTATCCTGAATATGTACATAAATATTTTTTTCCTTCTTTCATCTTCCTCCTCATCCTACTTTTTTCTTCCCATTGAACAGAGTTTTTGCTTCCACAGTGTCTATGAGAACCTTTCAGGTTCTCATACTAGCAAGTCATTCTGATGTTTGTATATGCAGGTCTGATTTATTTCACTTATCAATACAGTCTCTACTTGTATCCATTTACCTATAAAAGTTCCAAAAAATTTTTTTCTATAGCTGAGTAATACTTCCTTGTGTAAAAATACCATGTCTTCTTTATGCATTCCTCAGTTGAAGTCATTTGGATTGTTTTCAAGATTTAGCTATGACAATTGTGTTGCTATAAACATGGGTGCACATATATTGCTGTGGTATCATGCCTTCAGTTCTTTTGGAAAAATACCTAGGAGAGGAATTCTTGGGTTGAATAGGACCTACTATTCCTCAGAAACCTAGCTTTCTGAGGAATGTCCACACTGATTTCCAAAGTTGTAGTGCCAGTGTACACTCCCACTAACAGTGGAGAAAGGTTCCTTCTTACCTGTAGCTTTATAGAATTTGCTATTAGTTGATGTTTTGATGACACCCACTCTTTTGGGGGTGAGATGCAATCTCAATGTTGTTTTTATTTGCCTCAGTTGAATGACCAATGATGTAGAATATTATTTCACATATTGATTTGCCATTTATGTTTCTTCATTTGTGAAGTGTTATGTTCATCTCAGGCACCCATTTTTGGATTGAGTCTTTGAATTTTTTTTTTCTTGTTTCAGAACCTTTGTTTGTTTATTCACTCATTTTTATGGCCGGCTCAGCCCGCCCCAAGATCAGGGCAGGCGCAGCATGTGGTGCTGGGGATTGAACCACGGTCCCTGAAGCCACCCAAGCTTTCCTAAGCAGGCGCTTTAGATCACTGAGCCATCCCACCGGGCCAAGAGTCTTTGAATTTTGAAGGCATGATTTTATTTATTTATTTATTTATTTTTATTTTTATTTTTTTTTTTTGCAGGACCAGGGTTCAAACTCACAACCTTGCACTTGCCAGGCAGGCACTTGTGCCACAGAACTATCTCCCCAGCCCCAAAGGCCTGATTTTTAAAAAAATTTTGTATGCTCTGAATCAAAGTCTTTCTCTGAGGGTCAGTTAACTAAATTTTTCCTAATTATGAATTTTCTTTTTACTCTATTGGCGATTTCTTTTTTTTTTTTTTTCTTTTTTACGAAAATTTATTAATTTTAACAAGAAAGAAATAACAATGAGATAGTTTCAAAACACATTAGTGGGACAGCCACTATAGCTAAAACAATGCATATTGTTGTCTTCATAGTAGTTGTTCATAGAGTACAACATGCAGACATGATAACTTTTCTAAACACTAGTGGTACAAATATTTCTTCTCATTGAATTAACAGAAAATAGTTATATGTATAGTTCAATATTCCATAATAGTAGTGTGTTATCAGCAGAACTGGCAATGTCAGAAGCTGTTGACCTGAAGCTTTTGCAGCTCAGCATACTAATCTAGCTTTATTTTTTATGCCTCTTGGTTAAACTTTTCTTCTGGAATGATTAAGACCAAGACAAAGCAAGACCTACATAGCAAAACATGTAACTTCTGTATCTGACAATGTTGGTCAAATCCCCTCAGGATTTATGTTGAAACTATGTACAGCATTTTGTAGAACTTTTGTCACTGTCAGCCACCTGGATGAGTCACAGCCATTACTTGACCAAATTGTGCTCTGTGAAAGCCTTACAGAATGTTTCTTTCTAGGTGACTCTCCTTGAGCACATTATACATCATTGATCCCTTTCTTCTTTGGCCCCGTGATCTCCTTGAACCAAAAATTTGAGACACCACTGAATTATAGAATGTTACAGTACAGGTTCTTTTATGTCCTGAGTCCTCACTGACCATGAAGCTCTAGTGCCGAAATATTGGCAATCCTTGTAGCCTTTCTATTTCGCTAATTTTTTGGTCTGCAAACTTAAGTTGCTAACCCTGCAGAAGAAAAGCTTAGTGATACTGTTACTCTATAACATAGGTACTTGAGATTAACATCACTGTCTTTCTGAATATCAAACCCCTTAGACTTAACATGGAACTAGTTATTTTCCATCCATCATTGATATTCTAATAAATCCCTATAGAATGTGACAAAAGAAAAACAGTTACTCTTGATGTGCAGAGACTTTTTAAAAAGGTGAAATCCCATGTAATCATTTTTTGTCTTCATTACTGTAAAAGTTAAAATTATTTTATACACATATATATATATGCTTTTGCATGGATGTTGATTATCACCTTGTTTTTGGCTTTTGGTTTCCAAAAAGACCTTTCCAGGTTCTTGGTTTCTGGAACAAAGCATTAAATAAGATGTGTGGAAAAGACAGCAGGAATTTACATTTCCTGTGTTAGAGAGAAGTCACGCTGTAGTGGGAACAAGTTAGTGAAAGGCTCATGGCAGCCATAAGGATAAAAGCTAGGGTCTTGTTCCTAGAATGTTTCCCTTACACAGTGCTAATCAGAGCTCATATCTGCCCACTTCCTCTTCCCTGAACAGCTCTGCTTTACAGGCACTGATCTTTCTCCTTAATTAGAACAACCTGTGCTGCTTCCTGCTGCAGGACAATGGCACATGCTGTTTCTTTCACCTCTAAAGTTGTCCTAGCTAAACATTTCTCTCCTGCTTAAATTTACTTAGTGAGTGAAGGCTTTGTAACAACTCTCACAGACATTTAGCACCATCATCTGTGTTTTAGTTACATTTCTCATTGCTAAGACAAAATTCTTAACATTCAAATAAGGAAAGGTTTATTTGAGCTTATAGTTCATAGAGGTTTCAGCCATCGTTAGCGGGTTCCAAGGCAGGATAGCATTGCAGAGGCAAAAGTGGCCATAACAAAGCAGGGCAGGCAGAAGGAATCCAACAGTGAAGAAGCAAGAGTGCAGGGCAAGCAGCAACCTCTTTTCATCCCCTAATTTTTTCCAATCACATGCCCTTAGGGTGTGTAGCACTCACACCCAGAGTAGGACACCCTTAGCCTTACCATTGTACCATGGACCAATCTCAGTATCAGATCCTTAATCCCAGCATCACATAATTTATTTCCAAAGCTGCACCTATGAGCACAAGAGGGCTGGGGAGAACGGAGCAGATACAAAACCACTAAATACCAGGTAGGTAATTGAAGTTACATGGTCTGGCAGCTGTGTGTCATGTAGCTCTTGCTGTTAGAGTCTGCTCACCAAACTTTGGGTTCATAGAGATGGTGTGCCAACCTATTGGATTAGCAGTAAATTTCTATGCATAGAAATTAGTTGGTCATATCTGGAAAAGGAATGTCATATGCCAAATCATATATAATACATGAGTTGTCTTGGCCTGTACAGTGTTAGAGGCTGAGGCTTTACCACGGCATAGTGAAAACAGACATATAGGAAAGGAGTTTGTTAGCTTGTCCTGGTGATGCACAGCTATGATCTCAGCTTCTTGGAAGGCTAAGGCTGGAAGATCACTAAAGCATGGGAGTTCTGAGATAGAAAGGGAGGGAGGGAGGGAGGGAGGAAGACAGAGGATGAGTAGATGGAAAAAATTTGGGGATCTACTTTCAAAGGTGTTTTCTGTCCTTTTAAGTTGTAATTTTATCTCTGACATAGACTCATAACATTCTGGTTGGCTGTGGGGAGGGCATGGACTCTGTGCCCCTGTGCCAGTGTTCAGCTGAAATGCACCTCAAGCTCAGTGGCCAGGCAGCCTGGACTCTTCCAGCCTCACAGGTCAATCTGTGCTGATCTCCTTCCTTTCTACTCTTTCTGCTTTCCAGGAAAGTATGTCCTTGCTGTAGGAATTTCACTTCTTTTGTGAATGTTTGGGACCAGTTCACAAAGAGCTTCATATGATGTTTTTATTTTGGTACCAGGGATTCAAACTGAAGACCTCATGTTTGCTTATGCCCCTGAGCTATTTCCCTGGCCCACTCATGTGATGTTGTGATGTTTTGATATGGCATTGGCACATACACAGGTGATGGCAGGACTACTTGCTAGTTACAGATGGACTGCCAGAAAGAGCTGCTGTTCAAATCAGTTGAACTACTAGCTGATCCTGAGGGCCTTGGTCACATGAGTTTTCCCTGATATGACTGTACCCATGTTACTTCCCTTTATTCAGAAACCGGCTTTGTTCCTGTTCCTATGCAGGCTCCAAGCCATTCTGCATCTCAGGGTCATTGCACATCTCACTGCCACAACATCCATCCTAGCCAGTCCTCAAGCCTCTGCTTCCAGGTCCTTGCCACTGATGAACCACTGTGGCCTGATTCCTGAACCTAGTATCACCTCCTTCTTCCTTTACTTTCCCTTTCTGAATCATGATGCAATCTGATATTCTACTTTTATTTCCAAGACCATATGATTGAAACCTGTCACCCATAGTATTTGAACTCCTATCTTTGCATCTGAATCCCCAACACTTAGAAAACGTCTGTGGCTGCAAGTCAGACTCTAATAAATATCTGCTGAATGGATTCATGAATGAATCCAGCAGAAAGCTCTGAAGTGAGAGCCACTACAAAAATTTTACCTTGTGAGAGGCAAAGGAAAAAAATGAGTAATAGATATTCTCAACATAAAATATGCTTTAAAGAATAGTATAAGGAAATGTGTTTCCAGTTTGGCTTCATACTTCAATTCAAGCAGAAGGTTAGGAAGTATATATTAGGTAATACTGAGCGTGTGGCAGTAAGTCAGATATTTATAAATCCAAGCAGATTATAATTCTAGTAAGGAAGCTCATTTTAAACATAATGGTACCCAGCAAGAAAAAAAAAAAAATCCTTAATTACAATGCATGAAACGCAGAGTTAGATTGGTGAGATGAGCTTTAGGAGGCTTAGATTCAATAGCCTCCAACATCACAAGCTTCACTGGTGGCCCACTGAAATTGCAAAACCTTTGACTGTGTATATATCTGCTTCCTCTTAGTCCAAAGAGAAATATATTCTTTCCTTCTTTTTTCTTTTTTTCTAAGCAACATCAATAGGGAGGTGGGTCATGCCAACACACTGTACCCTGTAGAATGCTTGTGAGGACAATATGCAATATGTCAACTTTCAAAGAAAAGAAAGGGGAAAAGAAAAAAAAAAAGTAATGTGGATTTAGAAAGGTTAATGTTTAATTGTTTGATCAATCTTATATACCTATATGTATTAATCTAAACTGATCTGATGATGAAAATATGTAATATAACCATTGTTAAATTTAAACAATAAAAAAA
>PVJA010020369.1:10443-37187 GCA_004027025.1 Myocastor coypus | reverse complement strand
ACCACAATTCAAGCCCGGCCTGAGCAACAGTGAGACTGTACGGCAAAATAAAAACTAAACAGGGCTGGGGACATGGCTCAGTAGTAGCTTGCCTAGCATGTATGAAGCCCTGGGTTTAATCCCTTACACCACAAAACAAGAAATAAAATACAATAAAAACAAACAAACAAACCAAAAGCTATATGGCCATCATTGAAAATTTGTATTCTTCCATTGGACCTAAGTGCAAATGATGAGTAACAGCAGGACCTAGGTTGTTTAATTTGAGGGTGCAATGTTATGAAAATCTGCAAAGAAAAGTTTCAGACAGCAGCACTGCCTTGCGTGGGGATGAGAGTCAGGACAAGGAGCCAGCTTGCCCTGTGAAGTCCTTCTGTGGTGGTGGTCGCTGTGGGAACCTGGGAAATGTCCTCTTCATAAGGGTCAAGCTGAAAGGGTCAGGTAGTCCCTAGGAGGAGACAGGCCTCTCGCTTCCTCTTCCTCTTTACTTCTGGACTGGAATGGAAGATGCAAGGAAACAGCCTGTGTTGTGAAATCCAAGCCTAGGGCCGGGCAGTCAGTAGGACCAGCTGCGAGGCCCTTCGTTGCTTTCTGGCTCTGCGACCTTCAGTGGGTCTCTTTTCAGAGACTTAGGTTTTCTGAGAGTTATAAAAGTAGCTCTTAGTGGCAAATGTGGTAAAACTGAAAAACGTTACAAATGTTAATTGTTATTATTAAGGTTGTGACCCAAGATTATTAGGCCAGAGCTCTGTTGTATTTCTCTTTTATCCTGATCATTCCAGAAAAGGTAGATGGGAAGTATCTTTCACCTCCTTGGTTATTTTATTGTAAGTATTTTATTCACTTTTTAAAAATTTTCTCTCTGTCTCTGTCGCTCTCTCTGTCTCTGTCTCTGTCTCTCCCTTTCTTCTCTTTGATGCTCATGAGTGGGTTCATTTTCTTAATTTTTTTCAGGTGATACTTTGACAGCAGCTGGAGATACTATTTTTAATGTTGAATTTGTGTCTTACAGAAGTATTTATGTTTACATGTGTTTAATGTTTCTAACAGTTTTCTTGGTCAAATCTTCAGGAGTCCTTCAGGAGTTGAATCTTTAGTTTTCTATATAAGAAAATTATGTTATCTGCCAAGTGACCATTTCACTTCTTCCTTTCCTATTTGAATGTGTTTTCCTCCCTTACAATTGCTCTTGCTAGGATTTCTAGCACTGTCTAGAACAGAAGTAGTGAAGTGGGAAGGGCTGGTGGTATAGCTCAGCGGACTAAGCCCTTGCATAGAGAAGCATGGAGGCCAGGGTTCGGTTCCTGGCTCTGCCTGCTGCACCTGCCCTGCTCTTGAGTGAGCTGGCGATGGAGTCTGGGCGTGGTGGTGCATGCCTGTAATCCCAGCACTTGGGAGGTAGAAGCAGGAGGATCACTGTGAGTCAGTAGTGAGACCCTGTAACTGCCCCCCCCCCCCAAAAAAAGCAAAAAGCAGTGAAGCGAGAATTCTGCTCATTCATGATCTTAGAGGAAAAGCTTTAAAGTTTTCACTGCGGAGTCCAGTGTTAGCTGTAGTCATGCCATCTATGCTTTATTATTTTGCGGTACTTTCCTTCTATTTGTGGAGAGTTTTTATCATGAAGGATATTTAAGTTTGTTCAATATTTTTCCTGTACCAAATGAGATGATCATATAATTTCAATCTTTCATTTTATTAATATGATTAACAGTAGCGTTCACTGTGGGAACCCAGGAAATGTCCTGTTCATAAGGGTCATATGTTGAACAATCCCTGTAAATCGCATTTGATCATTGTAGATGATTCCTTTAATAAATATTGTTTACAGTTTTGTTGAGCACTTTTGGATTTATACTCATTGGAGATCCTGGCCTGAGATTTTCTCATAGCATTTTGGTTTTGCTTTGATGTTGGGGCTATTTGCACTCATAAATGAGTTAGGAAGTATTTTCTCCTTTTTGTATTTTTGGAAGAGCTTGAGAAGAATTGGCATTCGTTCTTTTTAAGGGATTTTTAGTTTTCAGCCATGAAATCATCCTGTTCCAGGCTTTTATTTAACTATAGACCACTTTTTACTGACTTAATCTCTTTATTTGTTATTGATCGATTCCTACTTTTTCATGATTCAGCCTTGTGGAGTTGTATTTGTCTAGGAATTCATCCATTTCTTCTATGTCATGCAGCTCATGACTTGTTTATGTATTCTGTTATGTTTCATATTTTTGTAACATCTCATTTTTAAATTCATAATGTACTTACTAGAATCTCCTCTTTTCTCCCTCATGTTTATTAATTGTGGTTATCTTTCCCAAAGTCAGTGTCTAGTGTCATGACTTTATTTTTCTAGGGTCCACTTGATTTTATTTCAGCTCTAGATTTTGTTTCCCTTGTTACTAGCTTTGAGCTTTTCTTTTCTCATTCATTGAGGTACAAAATTAGGTTATTTGTCATCTTTTGCTTACTGTATGTTTTTATTGTTATAAACATCTCTCTTAGAACTGCACTCATTATTTTCTGTATTCTGTATGTTCTCTCTGTCTCTCTCTCTTTTTTGGCCGGCTCAGCCTGTCCTAGGGGTGGGGCTGGTGCAGCATGTGGTGCCGGGGATGGAACCTCGGTCCCTGTGGCTGTCTAAACTTTCCTACGCAGGCTATTTAGACCACTGAGTCATCTCACCGGCCCCTGTTCTGGTATTTTTTTTTTTTTTTTTTAATTTTCGTTTTTACTTCAAGCTGTTTCTTGGTGGCACTTTCATTTCTTACCACTCATGGGTTTTTCAGATGTGTGTTGTTTAACTTCCATATATTTGCAAACTTTCTGAAATTCTTCATGCTATTTATTTATAGTTTCATGCTACTGTGATCAGAAAAGGCACTTGTTATGATTTAAATGTTCCTAATTTTGTATTGTTGAAAAAAATGTACTGCCTTTCTTGGAGAAACACATGCATTTTCTTGCAGTTGGATGAGATGTGTGAATGTCCACTGAATCTGTTGGTCAAGTCTACTGTTTCTGCATTGATTTTCTTTTTTTAAAAGTTAACTTTAATAAGAAAGAAATAACAATGAGATAGTTTTAAACAGGTTAGTAGGACAGTTAAAAAATTAATGCATTGCATATTGTTGTCTTTGTAGTAGTTGTTCAGAGTGCAAGATACAGACATGATATCTTGTCTAAATACTATTAGTACAAATCTTCCTTCTCATTGAACTAAGAGAAAGTAGCTGTACATATAGTCTAATAGTCCATAATAGTAGTGGGCTACCAGCAGAACTGGCAATGTCAGAAGCTGTTGACTTGAGTCTTTTACAGTTCAGCATATTAATATGGCTTTCCTTTTTATACCTTCTGGTTAGACTTTTCTGATGGATGGTTAAGACCTAGATAAAGCAAGACCTATATAACCAAAAATGTAACTTTTGAATCTCCCAAGGTCATTCAAATCCCCTCAGGATTTATCCTGAAACCGTGTACAGTGATTTGTAGATCTTTGGCCAGTGATTTTCTTTCTAGATGATATCTTTAATGGATGCCCGGTTGAGGCTGACATATTGAAGTCCCCTATTGTTATTTTATTGATATTTCTCTTTAGTTGTGTTAATGCTTGCTTATGGACATAAGGGAGTGATGGGACTGTGACGGATGCATCTGCTCCCTGGAACCCTCCTCTCTCTTGACTTCCTCTCTGCTTCCTGGGTGCTGTGAGCTGAGGGGCTTTCTTCCTCCATCCCCTTCTGCCACGATGCTCCTGCGTTTGGGCCAGATGTCTGTAGCAAGGAGTCCATGAAAAGTGAAGTTCTTGTTCTAGTTAGATAATCTTGTGGAGCTATTTGGGAAAATCAAAGAAGGCAAGAGAGGAGCTCTCATGCCCCTGGTGCGAACCCAGTTTGTAGGGAGGGTAAGGGGAAGATGTTGCTTCAAAGAACTGAGGGTAGGAGAGAGATAATCTCATACATGGATCTGGGGAGATAACAGACCCGGGGAGTGTGAGGAGGTGTAATTGGAAGACAGCATTGAACAGGCTACCTACACCAAGTGCGGAGCAAGGCTGAGGTGATGGGCAGAACTTAGAACCTATGCAGCAAATATTCAGACTCTTCTTCTTGAAGTCGTGTGGGTGTCAGGCACTTTGTCACAGTGAAGGGAAAGTGGCCAAGGCAACTTGGATAGCAAGAGCTTGTGCTGTTTTTCCCGATGAAAGGTACTGATTTTGATATATTTATTTTGCAAGTCATCATTTTATTTTTGAATTTCTTACACCAGGTTTCAGCTGATGACTTTGAGGCCACTTGACTCTGGGAGAATGCTTTGAGGTCTGATATGGGAAAAGTTACAAAGCGATTGCCAGTGACCACTTGGTCTTCGGCTATTTATCGGTGCCCCCATACATCACCTAAGTTCCCTTTCTTCTTGCCTGCAGGAAGAAGAAAGTTTTCCTGTTCTACCCATCACCTCAGCCTTGCTCCGCACTTGGTGTAGGTAGCCTGTTCAATGCTGTCTTCCAACTACACCTCCATACACTCCCCGGGTCTGTTATCTCCCTAGACCCATGTATGAGATTATCTCTCTCCTACCCTCAGTTCTTTGAAGCAATGTCTTCCCTTTTCCCTCCTTACAAACTGGGTTCACACCGTGGGCATGAGAGGCCTCTCTCGCCTTCTTTGGTTTTCCCAAATAGCTCCACGAGATTATCTAACTAGAACAAGCCCTTCATGTTGCATGGACTCCTTGCTAGCCTTGGGGCACTTCATTAGGCTCTCAGGAAACTGTGACTATTGCAGGCGAGTGTACTGCCTGTCCTCGTGGAGGTTAGTTCTATGGGGAATCTGACATGGAGAGGAGAGTTCTTCCTACGTTTTCCAGGGCTCCTTGTGAGTGCTGGGACTGCCAGGCCTTCCTTCTTTTCCACCATTGTTCATGCAGGGTTTGCCTTCACTTGCCCTGTGACTGAGAGAGCAGAGAGTTAAAAGCAGAGGGAGACAAACACTATTTTCATGAAAAAGACATTATCATACGCAGGTACAAAGTCCCCATGATTTGTATGATCACTATTGATATCTAACTTGTCCCAATAAACTTAATTAAAAAAAAAAAGTACAGCAAAAAATTCTCTAAGTAAAAGAAAAAAAAAAAAAAAGAATCTGGAAAAAAAGACAAGTCTTATCTGAACTTTGAACAATTTTATTATTTATACACATGATTTATTTTTATACATTATCATTATATCCCATATTGCTTATAAAGCAAGGGCTTTCTTAGGAGCAAGGGTTTTCTGAGACACCTTTTTTTTGCCTGGAAGACAGCCAAGATAATGGTGTAGAATTGATATTCCTTATGTTTGCCTCCGTGAATGGGATAACTTGATAAAATTCTCCAGACACTTTCAGTGGCTCTCAGTGAGTCCGTTTCCTAAGGCACATCAAGTGACAGCTTCACTTTCTTGAAGTCTGGAGCTTTTTAAGGAGCCAGGCAGCGGTGGACACGTTAAGTGGAGAGGGCGGCGGCTGCGGTCTACTTTGCCATGTTGAATGAGAGAACCTGGTCTGAGCCGTGGTCTCCCAATTATTGTTTTTTGTTTTTTTTCTCCTTGCAGAACAAAGAAGTAGGGGAAAAAATCTTTTAAAGAAAACCCAAAGAATTATTATAGATCTTTTCTTTTGACATTCCTAAACAAGACCAGGCCTAGATGGTATCATTTTCAAATCTTGTCCTAACTAGTACTGATTTTTTTCAACCCAAAATTGTGTGTTAGATAACTATGACTTCTACATAGAATCACTAAGGTTTAACTGTTCATATTTAAAATTGCTATTTGAATTTCAGAATTTTTATTAATGCCTAAGTTTACTGATATATTAACTTTATGATGCTATATTAGTTGACCTCAGACATTTTCTTTTTTTTTTTTTTGTCTTCTTGAGACAGGGTCTCACTATGCAGTTCAGGCTGGCCTTGAGCTCACTTTTGTAGCCCAGGCTGGTCTTGAACTCGCACCAATCCTCCTGCCTCAGCCTCCTGAGTGCTGGGATTGCAGGCGTGCGCCACCACGCCCGGCTAGAAATTTTCTTTTTAAAGGGCTGGCCAGATAGCTCAGAAGACCAAAAGTACCTGCTTAGGCAGAGTGCAACAGCCGGGGTTTGACCCCTGGCCTGCTGTGCTGTCCCACCTGAGGGGCATGCTGAGACAGCAGCTGAGACCAGGCGTGGTGGCATATGCCTATAATCCCAGCGCTTAGGAGGCTGAAAACAGGAGGATCATTACAAGTCCAATCTATGTAGAGAGACCCTGTAGACCATGTAGACCCTGTACTAAATACATTTTAAAAATTTCTTTTTAAAGGATTGACTAAGATTTTAGGCTACTGAAGACAGAATCTATAATGATTCTGTTTGGAATTTTTTCTTAGTACACCATCTGACAAATTCACAAAATAAAAAAAAATTCCACCCAGATATCGTCCTGCATGATTCAGAAATATGTACTTTTGTTACAGATTTTGTATGTTTTCTTTCTAGATTTTCTTTCTACCCATCTGGCTTAAGAGTCCCTGTAAGGAAACTTATAGAAATAAATTTCATAAGGAGCTTATGAAAAACTTCAAAATCATTTTTTCAATCTTCCAAACTTGCTTCAGGGATTTAGAAAAAAAAAAAAAAAAGTATTGGCGGGGGAGATTTGCTGTTTCATTTGTCATTTTCGAAGCAGAAATGTATTAGAGTCCTAATAGCTCAGCATCGGGCTGATTCTCACTGGATTTCAAATGAAGATGCAAAGGAAATCTAGGAGTGTTATTTAAAACTATTGATTCTGTTGGTCACAGCTCAGAGAGGTGACAGAGTGTTGGTCCTAAAGGACAGAGAGATGGTGGGGGCAGTTCACAATGAACTTGTTTGTCTTTTTGTTTTAATTTGGCCGACCATTTTTAGCTTTCTTTTTTAGGCTACCACATCCATTTAAAACTGGAACAGAAACACTTACCCAAGTAAATAAGATGCTCTTTATAACAAATAATTGCCTCTAGTGTATGGCAAAGAGCGAAAAGACGACGGCATCCAGCCCCCCACACATGTTTTAGGGAGCCCTTAGTTTTGGGAATTAACAGAGCTAGAATCAAAAAACAATGCATAGTTGAGTATCTGGGATCTCACTGAAGGTGTAACTAATTTCAAAGCTGGCCTTATAAATTCCTGCTCTCTTGTTTAAATCTCTTGGCAAACGTGTATCTGGGGGAGAGGAAGAAAAGGGAGGCATGAGGAATTTTTAAAATAGATTTTTGTGAGTGCCGGTTACTTTCACAAAATGTGAGGTTTCACCGTGATGTTTCCATGCCTGCACGTGACGTGGCACCATCATCTGTACTCCCCCACGTGCCCCCGCCATTCCTGCCCTCCTCCCTCGCGCCTTTCCTCTTGACTAATATTACATGAAGATTTTGATTTTAAGCATTTTTTATGGAATGCAGTCATGAATAAATGAATAAAAAATTACACTTAGATAAAGAATATGGTGAGAAATTGTGAACCCAATACATCTGATTTTGAAATATATGCTATTGCCCTTTATGTTTTCTAAAGATACAGCCTAGTCTTGAGTTCATCCATGTTTTCATTACTGCCAAATATACTTTTCTGTTGGCCTCTTGCAGTAGATGAAATGGCTACGTGCTCCAGGGTCAGACATCAATTTAAAAGTCAAGCGCTTGGTTAGGCCACTGGCGTACTTTTATTGACAGAATTAAACTTCATCATCTTACCTTTCCTGGCTCCAGGCTTTTTTGGTGGCCTTACAGTTTTGAGCCTTTGTTTTGTTTGGTTTTATGCAGTGTGAAAAGGAGTAGTGTTAGGCCTTTTAGGGATTAGGAGTTAATTTCTGGAGATTATTTTAATAACACTCGCTAGTCTTTGTTGACGCCCGATTCCATTCAGCTAAATAATGTTTACTCATTACTTAATTTAATGTACACAGCTACACTATGGCTTTGGTGCTATTTGTTTTTTCCTGACAGTGTGTACACTTGGAAGCTTAGGTCTGGAAGATTAATAATTTGCTTAGAGTCCAACAGCTCATCAGTGGCAGAGTTGGGATTGGAACCCGGCACAGTGACTGGAGAGGGATGCTCCTAGCCGCTGGCTGTCTTATAGTGTCGTCTTTACTGCCTGGTAAAGCCATCACTAGGAAGGCTGGACAACAGGCAAAGTCAGGGCACTCGCATTCTCTGGCGTGACAGAGACTCAGTGTTTTGTCCAACAGACATTTCCATGCCATGCTGATTTTGTTCAGGTCGTCTAAGAACTCCGAGCCTTCTCCGGCCCTGGTAAGTTACCTGGTAAGTAGTCCAAATCCGAATGTGTAATGCCAACATGTTGTTATTGATTTGCTTAGGAGTGCTTTGTGACAAAATTCTTGTTCCGTAAGACATAAAAATGTTTCCCGCGAATGCTTTTGAAATGTGTGTTTTGTGCTGGGAACACAGGGGCTGGGGAGGAGCCGCACGGCTGCTTTCCTTCCTGAGCTTCAATGGGGAGAGGCCCAAACGCTGGCAAGAGCAGCTGTAGCCAGCTTGCAACCAGGAAGACATAAAACAGGGGAAGAGCAACCCGTCGGGAGAGACGCAAGCTGAAGAACCCCAGGGCCCCAGGAATCCTGTGACACTGCTGAATTATCCACTCTGGAAACATCCTGCCTCTAAACTTTTAGTTTGGACAAAGCTATGTGTGCCCAACTCGGCAAGCCGGGGTTTTCTTGGCTCTTCATTGAGCATTATAACTGAGAAAAGACATAGACTTCCTGGGTTCCAAACGTGGCACGCTTTGGTGTCTTCTCCACACCACACCCTGTTCGTTTGCAGATGACTCGATCCTCTGTGTGTTTGTACTCGCGTGTGTGTTTTACAGTTTGTGTTAGGTTACAAACTGGCGAAGAGGTTTTCTGAACAGATGTTTAAGACTTTCCTGAAGAGAGGTATTTTGAACAAAAGTGGTTCATTTTCGATGTTATAAACTAAATATTTACAGTCTTTCCAAGCCTCTAAGTCTGTCCAGGAAGAAAATTGTAAGTAAATGTTCTATCACATACAGAGTGGAATAAACAATATACACAAGAACCCTCTGGGGACTGTCAAGCCACATGAAATTCTAGACATCTTTAAGCGAATGTACAGAGCCAGCCCAAAGTGAGCAGGAAGGACAGAGATTGTGTCAGGACTCTTCAGGGGCGTTTTCCTTCCCCTTGGGAATTTCTCTCCATGATTAACAATGCTCATCCTTGAGTACGCTGTCACTGTCATCATGTGCCTCTTTAAATAATTCATCTAAAGTTGAAAATATCCTCAGCTTTATCTCTAGCCTCCTGTGTAAAGAGAGCATAGCTAACTGGAAGGAAGGCTGGCTCTTTTTTCCCTTTCTTGCAGGACATGGGACATGGAAAGCTTGCTGTGAAGCCTCTCAGCTGCAGTCTCTGATGCCCTGCTGAGATCTGTCTTCCTCCTGTTGGCAGCACGCGCGTGACAGTTCCCTCAGTGGACCCAGACTCCCTTTTGTACATATGTTCATAGCGACAAGGAATATTTCTCGCCGTTGCTTTGCTTGATTTCATTAGGCTGGGGCATTTTGGGCCCAATACTTATAAACGGACTTGGGGTGTTGATCTAAGACTGACTCAGTTCACCTGAATGATGAATGCTGGCCGTATGTATGGGAGCCCTTCCCGTGGGTTTTGGGGATGTTCTAGTTCCTTCAGCTGGGACGTCTGGCTGTTTAGGAAATGTCCTCCCTCATTTGTTCTGCTTAGTTAGTAACCATGCCTGGTGAGTTTATCCATTTGTTTATGAGAGTGTTTCCTTTAGCAAGGTGACTTCCTTGAGGGCGGATGTTCTTGCACTTTACAATCCCCCAGACCATGGCAAGGTGCTTTGCATAGGGCAGCAGCTGGTCCATAACCCTCTTTGCACCTTCCCATGGTGTGGGCCACTAAGAAAGCCCTAAGAACAAATAGAGCATTCTGATCTAGCTTGACATCTCCTCGCAGTATAGAGAGAGCTGAGTAAAAGCTCCACATGCAGCCCAAGATTCCGAGATAGCGTTTATTCTCCTACAGTTGATTTGCCCTGGACAAGAAGGGCAAGAAGCCAGATGTGTATCTGTAGGAAATCTGTGGTGCTCTCATTAGAGCTCTCAGAGCCAGGGCAAGGGTCCTACCTCTCGCTCAACACTGCCTTTGGGAATTCGGAGAAGCAGTAATCGGGGATGTCCATGGTTACTAAAGAAGGGAAAACTGGAAAAAAAAAAAAAAAAACATTAACTCTAGACTTATGATCATCGGAGTATCCACAGATTGTACAGAAATTGAAATCTGGATCAGAGGGGTGGTGTGGGGTGGAGGGTTGAGACTTTATAAAATTGATCCATGTTGAAACAAGAATGATTTAAGTGTGGGTCTTAGGGATCTCAGAAGCCTCCCGCCCCCAAACGCACCTACTGCAACCCTCGTGGATGTGGCTCATTACAGTCCTCTTAAAGATCACAATTCAGGATGCTCTTACAGAGGGCAAAGAAAACTAGGTGGGTGGCTATGGGCAGAATTTTCGTGTTCGCATATATTCTCTTATGCTCAGAAGATACTATCCTTCTCAATGTGCTCTGGGAAGTATATCAAAATATTAAAACACATTGTGAGGAAAATCAACACAAGTTGGCTTGGAAGGTGAAACTCAACTCCTACTCTTTTCGAGAGGCCAGGGGACCTTTAATGTTTAGTCAGACTCAAAATCAACATTCCCCTTTGAAGTCTCAATTATTTTCCAGGTCAGAACAACTTTGTTAAGCACTTAGCCTTGGGACGGTGACTGTCAGCACATGCTTGGGCCTTCTTGAGCAACTCGGGCTCTACTGATAAAAGCAGGAGCACCTTCCCGTCTTATACATGGCCCCTCCCCTGCCCCAGCCTTGCATCGAAGTAGTAATTCCTTAATATTACCCTTCAGTGACCAGTGTCCAGTGGAAAGCAGAAGATGCAAAGAGAAGAGTGTGCTGTAAGGTTCTCCGAAGGGTATTTTCTCAATATGTTCCCCTTTTTTCTTTCCACTCTTGCTTTGAAAGCAGCGGTTTTTGAAAATGCTAGTATCTCTTGCTGAGAGATGCAAGCCCAGAAAAAGACGTGTAAATGAAGCCCATGGGGTCCTTGATAGTGATGCGCTTTTCCGTTGGTAGCAGAGCCCGTGCTAGGGCCTGACAGAATCAAAGGCTTGGAATGACATCGCAATGGCTGCCTCATGCCCTTTGTTCTACGTCCTTTGCTTGCACACAGTTTTGTTTCTTCTTTGCAGCAAGCTTGTTTAGGTTTGGACCAGCATCCTTATTTTTCATGCGAAATGTTTGGAGGCTCTAGAAGTGTCAGTTGAAGTGAAGTTCAAATGCGAACGCAAGTGGGGCTGCCAGGGGTGCCACAATCGGACCTCTCAATGCCACAGCCAGCCTGCAAGGGTAGAAAAGGACAGGCCTTGGGGGCCTTGGGCAGCAGGCTCACTGCCTCTCTTCTGTATGTAAATCCTTGGTTTGGAATATTTTCAAGGTTATGGAACTTTTAAAAATTCTTTTTCTTTGCCAGATGGAAGCAGCAGCACCAGTCTTCATGTTAGGAAGTCCGGAATGTTAACAGATCCAAAGGAGCCCGCTCTGTGTGGAGTGACAGTGGCATAGTCTTGGCCTACCCAGCTGCAGTTTCTGCTGTGGCCTCTGACACCTGCCTGTAGCCCTGCAGAGCTATGCCAGGGGTGATGCTGGAGCTGTAGAATGTGTTCCAGAAGGAATCTGTAGCTCTTGTGTGCAGGGAGAGGGGCACCTAGAGGAGTGATTGGATGACAGGAACTTTCCTGAGTGCTTCAAACTAGAGACCATAGCGGAAGGTGAGCTTTGTGTGCAGACTGAGGATTGTCTCACTAGTGGAAGAACCTGAAAGAGTAAAGGAAATCTGAAAGCGACAATAGATACCGTGAAAGGGAAAGGGTCTGCTCACAGGGGAGGGACAAGGATGAGGAAACGGACAGGGTGGGAGGAAAATAGGTTCTACCGTTGATTCTGGCTGGTCCGCAGAGGGGAGCAGTTGATACTTTTTTTTTTCCTTGTCCTTTTTAATTTCTTATAACTTTTCTTTTTTTTTTTTTTTTTTTTTTAAAAAACAAACAAACAAACAAAAACTAATTTTGCCTGCTTCTATATGGTAATCTGAACAACTAATTTTTTTTATTCCTTTTGATAAGAAATAACGAGACTGTTTCAAAACATGTTAATATATTTCCAATAGTTGATACAATGCATATTGTTGTCCTACTATAAGTTATTCAGAGCACAGGATACAGACATGATAATTTTTCTAATCATTATCGGTACAAAAATTTCTTCTCATTGAACCAACAGAAAGTAGTGGTATACTTAGCCCAATAGTAGTGGGTTATTGGCAGAAGCGGCAATGTCAGAAGCTGTTGACTTGAGCCTTTCAGAGGTCAGTATACTAATCTGGCTTTACTTTTTATGCCTCATGGTTAAACTTTTCTGCTCGGTAGTTAAGGGCAAGTTAAAGCAAGACCTGTACAACAAAACATGTAACTTTTGTATCTCTCAAGGACAGTCAAATCTCCTCAGGACTATTTTAATCCATATATAGTGCTTTGTAGAACTGTTGTCAGTGTCAACCATCTGGATGAGTCACGGCCATTGCTTGCCCAGTTTGCTCTCTGTGAACGCCTGAGAGAATGTTTTCTCTCTAAGTGACTCTCCTTAGGCATGCTATACATCGGCAATCCCATTCCTCTGTGGTTCCATAATCTCCTTGATCAGAAAATTTGGGATACCACAGAGTTATAGGATGTTATAGCACAGGTTCTCTTATGTCCTGAGTCCTCACTGACCTTGAAGAGCTAAGGCCAAAATATTGGCTGTCCTTGTAGCCCTTCTTTTTCTCTAATTTTTGGTCTATAAGCTTACATTTTTAACCCTTCAGAAGAGAAGCTTCATGATATTATTACTTTATAACATAGATACTTGAACTTAACATCACTATCTTTCTGAGTGTCAAACATCTTAGGTTTCTCTTGGAATTGGTATTTTTCATCCACCACCGATAGTCTAATAAATCCCTATAGAATGTGATAAAAACACTTACACATCGAATGACTAATTGGAAGATAACATTATACAGTACAGCAACCACTGTTGAATTCCTATAGTTTTGTTTGGTGAATTTCTGTACAGTTTCTATTTTTTAAAAAAATTTGTATTCTCCTTACATAATAAATAAATAAATAAATAAATAAATAAATAAACTAGACTTGAGGGATACTTGCTCCAGCCAGTGGGATCAGAGAAGAATGAATACAAAGGGGGAATTCAGGAGAGAACAAACGACTACAAATGAAAATGTATGCAAAAGAAGAATTTAAGAGTTTTAGACCACAGTATTTTTCATTTTAAGAAAAAGGGGCTATAAGTCCGAAGGTTATTTTCTGAATTATTCTGTTATTTATTTAATTTATTTTACAGCAAAAATTTTCAGATTTAAGACATTTAGTTAAAATTTGTGTTCCTTCCATATTCCATATTATTTTTCATATAGTTGATACAGGGTCTCACTATGCACCTCGGACTCACAGTGATTGTCCTGTTATTAGCCTCCCCAGTGCTGGGATTACAGGTGAGTGCCACTGTGCCTGGACTTGCGTATTTCATTTTAAAGGCACATTTAAGACAGAACATATAGAGCACATTGCAATCCATAAACACTCAAGCATGAGCTATGGAAACGCATACAATTAATTCAAATTTCAGGATTGTCTGTCACTACTCATGGTATCAAAAAACAGGATGGATGGGGCAGCTCAGACCTGCCACGGAAGCCCAAGCGCTTGCTGTTTGTGGCAGGGTTGTGTTTCCTCAGGCCTTGGGCTCTGAGTTTAAGATTCAATACGATATTTACTCTGAGTAGATCAAGCTCTTAAATCTCTTTCACCTCTCATTGTCAACCAACCAGAGTATGGAAATTTTGAAAAATTTTCATTCCAGAGTCAGATGGAAATCTTCATACACATGAACTCTTTCCAAGACAACTACCCTATAGAACCAGGCTAATAAATCATTTTTAATTGGCGAAAGCTGGTCCCTGAAGAGGAGTGATTAAAATAGAGTGCTGGTTAATGAATCCTCTGTGAAAGACAATTGCAGTACTTGCAAGGGGGGGCTATTGTTTTAAAACCGCCACTAAAGTGTCCCAGTTAATTCCATTTGGGTTTACAAATGAACCTCCACTCCCCTTTTGGCCTCCTAGACTGTCTTTGCCATGGAAACCGCACCTCAGCCCCATCAATCTCGATCTTCCCTGCCACTGATATGATTTACACACTACTACTTCTAAAAATTTGTCTATCTTTTTTTAAAAAGAAAAAAAGCCTGTCTCGGGGGACATCATGCTCTTAGATGGTTAAAGCCGCATATTGGCTAAAATATAAGCAGACAATTAACGGGAGAGAACATTAATACGAAGAGAAATGTGCTTAATGAGTTAATCAAGCGAGAGCACTGGTATTATTGCTGGGGTGCTCCCAGCGCAATCCTCACTTTAGGAATATTCCAGAAATCATAGTGAAGTATTTCTTTAAACTGCAGGAGTGTGAAATCTTTCTGAAGCGTCTCAGAAAGCAAAAGGGGGCACTAATGAACATGAACTAAAAACAATTCCAATTTTACAGCACACTTGATGTTGCCGATAGCATTGTAGAGCATAATTAAGTCAAATTGGAAGGGGATTCTGGTAGTGAAATAGCCCTCCTGCTGAGAAAGTGGCTACTATTTAAGTATCATTTACCCCTGCTCGCCAGTGTGCAAGCAGGCACTGTTGAGCTTGTACAGCGCGTTTCGAGATGATACGCAAGCTGTTTTGAGTATTTTGCGACTTCCTGTGTAGTATGAGGAAACATCTGCCTAGGGATGAGCGAGGAGAAGGGGGAATTGTGTTTGCACACTTAAATTTCTCTCCATAGAGGACTTAAAAAGGCAATACTATCTCTCCAAAAATATAACATGGCTTTCAAATAACAAGTTGTTGGAACGAGCAGGAACAGCCTTATGAAGGAGACCATTGACTTGCCGAAGCAAATTTCCCTGGAGTGCTTCACTGGCTTTTTCTCTCTGCTTGAGCTCCATAAAATGAAAAAGGCACTCCATGCTTTCTTCGAGTGGCCTCTACTTTAAAAATTAAAAATGCCATTTAAAGGATGAAAGACAACTTCATTAAGCTTTGGATAGGAAAATCAGTAAATCTAGCCGCCTGGCTTCCTGGGAGCTGCTTATGAGGGGTCTTCTCACCTGCGCTCCTCCGGGAGGGGCAGCTTGGTCCACAGCCTGCTGCCAGGGGCTGCCACTGTCGCTGTCATCGGCTGCTTGCACAGGGGTCCCAGCCGCATCCCTTCAGCGCGTTCCCTGCCCCAGGTTCCGATTTCCAGCTCCTCTACTCCATTAGTCTCAGAGGGCAGCAGAAGACTGGGGGGCCGTGGCCCTCGGGAACATGGGTCGCCTGAGTGTTTGACTCTGAGCTGCCGTTCCTCATTCCACTGCCTTAGCTTCTAAAGATTTGCATGCAGTGACAAAAGTAGAGTTAAGGGTAGTAGAAATGGCGAGTGAGCTTATGTCAATGAAAAGGTTAATGCAGTCATTTTCCAGGCGTTTTCAGCCTCAAATTACTACTCTGGAACGTGGGGAATGTTTTAAACATAAAAAGCTGAGTTGTATATTATAATACAGGGTAACTTTTTAAATGTTAGGGTTTCATATCACAGAACACACACACTGGAAACGAAAAGACCCATTGTTGGAGACTTCTATGTCCAGATACTTACCAGATACTTACCTAAGCAGTAGTTATAGCTGATTTCAAGACAAAAGAGGGGACTTGGAAAAGCCTTGGGCGAGATTTGAGGTTTTGCCTCCATTACTTTTTATAAAAGCTAGAAGAGCGAAATTCCTAAGCATTGATCTGGAGATGCAGAGCCCAAGTTACCATTATCTTTGGATCAGGAAAGTTTTTAATTGCTCAGAAGGCAAGGAGAAAGTGCAATCTTGGAGAAAAGAGTTACAGATGGTTGAAAAAGTCTTTTTGGCCCATCAGGTGGACTGCAACCTCTGAGAAATTTCCTCTCTGAAAAAAATTAAACTACGCTCTTTGAGAGTAGGAAGTGTATCTTGTGTCTGTCTTGTAAACCTCACAGAACGGCTTGGTTGGACTGCAGGAGGTAGATGGCAATCTTTGGCAGGAGGCAGAGAAAGCCTTGTGACAGGGCAGCCCTCTAGAGAGTGGGGCAGCAGGTGGGCCCCACTGGGCATGGCAAAGCTGGCCTTTGCTCCCGGCCTGGCCGTTACTCACATCTAATGGCTTCTCTCTCCTACTGGCGCTCCCTGCACGACTACTCCCTCATGGATTCTGAGGTCCTGCAAAGCACTTGTTATGCTTTGTGTCCAGAGGTCCCCCACTGCCTCAGGCAGTTATAGAGTTTTTGTTTTGTTTTTGTTTTTTTTTTTTTTTTTTTTTTTGAATTGGCTCAATCCAGAATGTGTGCTGGACTCATCGTGCAGTGCTGGGATTAGGACTGGATTGGCTCTGCCCTAACCCAGGTAGAGAGGAGACCGCATGAGGGGTGGAAAGAGGCTCGCTGTGCACTCTCGAGGTGCTTTCGCTGTCTGCTGCTGCCGTGAATGGCTCTCCTTTGCCATGCTCCTCGGCCAAGCTGCCTGAGGTAGGAGCCAACCGGTGTGGCAGAGACCTCTGCCAACCATGAGCTAGACAGCCCTCTCTCCTCTTAACATCGAGGGTTGAGTGTTTTGTCTTAGCGATGAGGAAAGTAAGAGGGCACCTTCCGTGCTCAGCGACTTCTACAAAGCACGACAGCGCCAAGGCCTGGCCCCAGCGAGCACAAGGGCCTCGCTCCTCTCTCCTTTCCCTTCCCTTTCTCTGTCTCTTTCTCTCTGTGTATTCTAATTCGTTTCCTTCAGAAAGGATTTATGATGGTAGTTTCCCCCTTTAATTGCTTGACTACAACCTTTCATCAGATAGGTGATTCAGGAAGGGCACTGGCCACAGACTTTACTTTTCTGCCTGCAGTGTGGGTAGGTTCCTTCTGTCACATTAGTAGCCCTGCTGGTTCCTCTCCCTCGCTGTCTCTGTCTCTCTCTGTCTCTCTCTATCTCTCTCTCTATGTCTCACATTCTCCCTCTCTCTCTTTCTGTCTCTGTCTCTCTGTGTCTGTCTGTCTGTCTCTCATATATTTCAGTGCAAGTGGGTGAAAATAAACCCCATTCATGGTCCCTCTAATGTATGGCCTGATACATAAAGTGTTTGTGAGTCTTTTGTTTTTTAGTGGCAGGCTTAAATCCAGGGCCTTCACACTGAGCTATATCCCTGGCTCTTTTAAACAATTTTTGTACCAAAATGATCTCCCTTAGTCTCTGGTGGCCCAGGTGTGTCTCAAACTTAGGATCCTTCAGATATAAGTACATGCCTTATGAAATGACTCAAATCTGAGGCTTGTAGTTTCCCTGGCAATTGGCACTGTAGCTAACCCAAGATAGCTTCTAGGTAGACCACTTAAGTAATGCCGAGGTGAAGAGTTTTACCAGCCGCCAGGGAACATACCTGAGTGCAGTGGACTCTGTCAGGCACCTGCCTATACCTGTAGGCAGATCCCCATAAATAAACCGCAATATTGTTTATACTATTTTGAAAGTTGATCCAAAATTGTCTTGTTTATTTAATAACAGTTCCACTTGAAAGCAGTAATGGGACAAGCCAGAAAATTTGAGAACAGAACTTGAGATAGTGAGAACAAATTTGTTTTCTTATGTAAGATGTATCCATCCACCCATCCATCTACCTACCAATCTGCTGACTCAGCTTCTGCTCTGAAGTTACAGTCTTTGAAGATTTCAAAGCTTTCCCGCAACTGCACGTAACTGGCACAAGACGACTCCACGTTCTATGCTTCGGGTTTTTGGGCACGTAAGAAAGATTCCATTTTTCCCTTAAAAGGCCAGTTAGGAGTTTGACCACTGTTGCAAAGCAAACGCTTTTCAAGATCACTCCATTGTTCTTGCTATAGTATGAATGCATTTGTTAAGAACTGTCTAGAAAACAGGGTTGTGTGACAGAGGAGTAGATGTTTCTCATTCGAGGCCCAGAGTTGGGGTCTTGTGACACTCCCTGGAATGCTGCATGCATGGCTTTGCTGTAGTTATCTTGGATGAGGTTAAAGAAGGAAGCCGAGCGACAGCTAGGGATATGAGCCTCTTGTGCGGAATGGAGTGTGCAGAGCCACGGTCAGTGCAACCTACATGGTGGCTCATGTGGCTTCGGGAGACTTTTCTTTGTGAAGATGAGCCTTGGTTTTAAGAGCAGTGTTCTATCTTCTGTCTCTGCTGCCATTAGAGAGACTGAGGTAGGGTGTGCAAGGGGCAGGGACCAATTTTAAAAATAGCAGAGACTTCCCCTCTGCAGTCCCAGCTCCAAGAGGAATGTCAGTGTAACCATGGTACATAATAACTATAATGATAGTTCCCTGGATCATTTAACTGTATTGCCTTATTCTTTTGTTATTGATATTAGTTTCTTTGTTCCTGTCAAGAATTTAACTGTTTTTAGGCACAGGTTTCATGGTTTAAACACTAAGCTAACATCTCTGAACAAAGACACCACAAAATAAGTTGATAAAGGTGGGATTGCTAGGGATTTTGAAGTTAATAGGCAAATTACAATCCAGTAGGGTTGGATGTATCTATACATTCACAAGTAGTACCTTCATACTTGCCAATAATAAGCATTTTAATTCTTTTGGATATTTGCCAGTGTGAGAGATGAAAATTTAGAGCCAGCAAGATGGTTCAATGGTCTTAAGTACCTGCTTCGGAAAGGTTTGGCAACTGCAGGGACCATGGTTTGAACCCCGGCACCACGTGCTACACCAACCCCACCCCCAGCACAAGTTGAGCCATCCATAATCCAAAAAAAGAGAAAAATTATTGTGCAATGTACATATTTAGCTTCTGAATAGGGCACTTAGCTTATCTCTATCTAGTAATAAACTATTTAAGGCTACAAATTTTCCTCTGAGGATATTTTTTGTCATACTTTATTTTTTGGTTTCCAGAGCAATTTATTCATTAAAGTCTATTCAATATGCCACCAAGAGCTTTTCTTTGTGTATTGTGCTGATAGACACTGAGAAGATTTAACAAGTTTGTCATTTAATAAGTGAATTTTCACTATATGGTATTGTACACAGTCATCTGTTGAAACAGATTTTTTTTTTAACATCTTACGTTTAAAAAAGTCATAGGTACTATAAGTTCTGAATAAACTGGTGGACAGTAGGTTAAGTTCCTTTGTTTTGTTTTGTCGTACTTTTTGATAGATAGTTCTAATTCAGATAATATAACTCTTCTCTGAACAGATTATACTAATCATTTTGATTTTTTAGCTTCAACTATTTAAAATTGTTAAATGATTGTTGCTTATTCTAACTTAAAAATTTTAAACTTTTCTTTTATAGTCACATGAGGCCAATATTATGTAGCTATTGAAATTTTTAAGCTTTTCTTTTGAAATACTAGGTCACAGTAATGTTATGCAAAAATGTGATTTACTTCAAAAAATTGATATGGTAAATATATCTTAATTTCAATTTCCTGCCTCCCTCCACCTCCAAGCTTGCCCTTTTTCCCCTCTCCAATAATTTATCTTTCTTTGAAAGGCATGTGATATTTTCTTATTGATTGATTGATTAATTTATTAGATATAAGGTCCCTTTATGCAGTTCAGACTCATAGTGATCCTCCTGTCTCAGCCTCCCCAGCAGTGGGATTATAGGCATGAGCCACCATACCTGGTTTGGGGGCTTGGCATGCAGTACTGAGGATCAAATGTGGATCTTTGCGCTTCGCCGGCAGGCACTTAGACTGCTGAGCTATCTCCGTAGCTCTACCAATATGTAAATTTCTGAGCCTGGCTAATTTCACTGAACATGCTAGTTTCTATTTCTGCTGATTTTCTTGCAAATGCTATCATTTCATTCTTATTTATGCTGAATAATATTCAATGTGTATGTGTACCCCATCTTTCTTTAGCAATTCGTCTCTTGGGGCTTCTATAGCTTAGTTATTGTGAATGGCACTGATATAAACATGTCTTATATGACACAGCCCTTGATTCTTTTGGGTGTATGGCCAATAGTGTTATAGCTGGGCCAAATGGTATTTCCAGTTTGGTCCTTGTGGAATATCCATATTGATTTCTACAGTGGTTGTGCTAGTTTGGTTTTCCCCTGACAATGTAGAAATCTCTCTCTTTACTGAGCATCTTGCTAGCATTCATTGTTTTGTGTATTCTTAATAAAAACCATTTTGACTGGGATAAGATGGAATCTCAGTTCAGTTTTTTATGTGTTTCTTTGAGAGCTAAAGTGTTAAAAAGTTTTCATATAATGTTGTATCATTAGAACTTCTTTTGAGAGGTATGTGCTCAGTTCGGTTGAGCACTTCTTGAATGCAGTTCAGTGTTCTATAGGGGTTAACTTTCAAAGGTTCTTTATATATTCTAGATACTAATCCTTTGTCAGAACAGTAGCTTGTGAAGAATCTCTGCCCTTCCATGGGTCGTCTCTCCACTTCTGTTTCCTTTGCTATGCAGAAGCGTTTTAATTTGATGCAGTTCCATTTGTTGATTCTGGATAGTATCTCCTTTGTGTTGGAGTCCTTTTCTGGAAGTCTTTGTCTATGTTCATGTCTTCAAGTGTTTCTCTGGCATTGTCTTATAGAAGTGTTAATGTTTTTGGCTTTATAGTTAGATATAATCCATTTTAACTTGATTTTAGTACAAGATAAGAGACAGATATCTAGTCTCAATTTTCTGCATGTGACTATCCAATTTTTCTAGCTATATATGTTAAAGAGGCTAGCTTTTCTCCAGCATATATTTTTGGTCCCTTGATCGAAACTCAGATGGCTGTGGGAGCTTGGGTTGGTTCCACGGTTTTCTATTCCATTTCTTTGGTTGTATTTTTGTTTTGTGCCATGTTGTTTTATGATTACAATTTTATACTAGCTAGGAGTCTAGTATAGTGAGGTCTCCAACTTTGCTTTTGTGCTGACAGTTGTTTTAGGTCTTTCTGATTTCAAGTCAAATTCCAGATTGCTTTTTCTAGTTCTATGAAGAACATTTTTGTTATTTTAATAAGGATCACACTGAATCTATAGATTGCTTTTGGTAGTATGGCTATTTTAACAATATTAATTCTTCCAATCTGAGGATAAATGATGTCTTTCCATTTTCTAATGTCTTTGTCAATATCTTTTTTTCAGTTTTGTAATTTGAATTTTATAAGTTTTTTTTTTTAATCCCCCTTGTTTGGATTTTTAAGTATGTATATATTTTTTAAGTTAGGGCTTTTATCATGAAAGGTATTGGCCTTTGTTAATAGACATTGTTCTTTTCAAAATCTGTTAAGGTATGTTGAGCCATCCTTGCATTCCTGGGATAGAAACAATTTGATAATGATGTGCTATCTTTTTTTTTTTTTCTTTTTGAGACAGGGTCTCGCTGTGCAGTTCAGGCTGGCCTTGAGCTCACTTTTGTAGCCCGGGCTGATCTTGAACTTGCACTGATCCTTCTGCCTCAGCCCCACAAGTGCTGGGATTATACCCGTACCCCACAATGCCCAGCTTAATGATGTGTTATCTTTTTAATGTGATGTTCAATTCTATTAGTACAAATCATTTTTAAAAATCTTTTAAAAAATTATGTATTTATTTGGTACAGAGTCTCACTACACAGCTCAGACTCACAGTGGTCCTCTTGTCTCAGCTTCCCCAGTGCTTGCTTTATAGGTGTGCACCACCATGCATGCAGTTCTAGGGCAGGCACACCATATGGTACTGGGGATTGAACCTGGGTCCTTGTGCTTGCCAGGAAGACACTTAGATGACTGTACTATCTTCCCAGCCTGTTAGTACAAATGTCATGGAAGAATTTTGCATCTATGATCATTAAGGATATTGTTCTGCAGTTTTACCTTTTTTCTGAGTCTTTACCTGATTTTGGTATCAATATAATACTGGCTTCATAGAATGAATTTGGGAGGATTCTTTCCCTTTCCTTTTTATAGTATACGGAAAACTTCCACAAGCCCTGGAATTCATTCTTCTTGAAGGCCTGGTAGAATTCAACTGTAAGTCCATCTGGTTCTAGACCTTTCCTACTTAGAAGCAGTTTAGTTACTGTGTGAATCCACTGCTTATTGGTGATCTGTTTAGATTTTATATATTATTAGCTCAATTTGAGTAGGTCATACATATCCAGGAATTTATCTACTTCTACATTCTCTAATTTGTTGGCATAGACAATGTGAAAGTAATCTCTGGTGATCTGCTGAATTTTTGTGCTGCTTATTTTAATTTCGAGTCTTGATTTCTTATTTTCTTAATTTGAGACTTCTCTCTCTTTTTGTAAGTTTGGATAAGAGTTTGTCAATCTTGCTTATCATTTCAAACAAACAAACAAACAAACAAAAAACCAAAGCCTTATTAATCCATTATGTTGTTTCCTAAGCGTTAATTTCAATAATTTTCCTTATAATCTTTACTGTTTCTTTTCTTCTACTGGTTTTTGTTTGTTCTTGCTTTTCTAGGACTTTGAGATGCATCACTAGTTCATTTTTTTGGGTTGCTGTCTTTCCAATATAGGCACTCACGGTTATAAACTTGCCTTTCAGAACATCCCATACGCTTTGATATGTAATGTTTCCATTATCATTTGATTATAGAAATTTTATTTATTTATTTATTTATTTATTTAGTCTTTTTGAGACAGGGTCTCGCTATGCAGTTGAGGCTGGCTTTGAGCTCACTTTTGTAGCCCAGGCTGGTCTCGAACTCGCACCAATCCTCTTGCCTCAGCCTCCCGAGTGCTGGGATTACAGGCGTGAACCACCACGCCCGGCTATTTATTTATTTATTGTGAGACCAGGGTTCAAACTCATGACCTTGCATTTGCCAGGCAGGCACTTGTGCCACGGAGCTATCTCCGTGGCCCCTTTTAGGAATTTTAAATTTGTGTCTGCTCCACAAATCTATCTTCCCAGTGCACTAAGAGTGAGAAGTTGCTATTTGGCTCAGCACCCAGTCCTGTGGTACTGGAGTGTGGGGATGGTTGTAGCCCCTGACAATCACAGTGCTGTCCGACTGGGGAGAAAAACTGACTGTAACAGGTATGACTCCTTGGCTAAAGTAGCACAGTGAACAATAAGAGTAGTCTCAAGCACAGCCGGGCTCCTAAAAACCTGTGCTAACTGTTCACTTCATACCTTTAATAATGGGATCAAATTGTACAGTTATATAACAACATATCCAGCACATAACAGGATCATACAACCAGGAACTTGCAGGCACTGATTTTCCCCTTAGTGGACAGGTTCTTTTCCTGTTGTTGTGGGGTTAAGAGGCATAAGAATCAACATAGAAAAATGAATGCGGTCAAATATAGAGAGAACAAGGCTGGAAGAACAAAGGATGACCACCAAGCGCAGGGAAACTAGAAGACATGGCAGGCAAAGAACGGGAGAGAAGGCGAAAGCATATTGAAGTGAACCAGTAGAGCTGGCGAGATAGCTCAGCAGACTAAGCACCTGTGTAGGAAGGCGCAGGACCAGGCTTGATTCCTGGCACTACACGCTGTGCTGGCCCTGCCCCTGGGCATACTGAGCCAGCCCCTGAGTCTGGGCATGATGGCTCATGCCTGTAGTCCCAGCACCGGGAAGATCCAAAACAGGAGGATCACTAGGTGTCTAAGTTCCATCGTGAGACCCTGTACTAAACACATTAAAATAAAAAATGAAACAGTGAGTGGAGAGACAGTGTTCACTCATGTAAAAGTATTATAAAATCAAGTGATACAGTTGATGAAAGAGAGTGAAAAGATGAGTAAGAGAAAAAAGAAAGGTCATTAATCTAAGTTGTGAAAGAAAAAGAGAAGAGAAAAAGAGAGAGAAAAGGGGGGAGGGAGAGGGAGAGGGGGAGGGAGAGTCCAAGCATCAAAAATAAGTATAACAACACAAGACAGACAAAGCAAACCTCGACTGGACAGAAAATGGGAAGCCAAACAGACAACCAGAGAAAAATAAAATAAAATTCCTTTCATGTCTATAGTTTTGTGGTGGGTCTAAGTCAGGTCCCAGAGATACATTGTGTCCTCAAGCCAGGTTGGCCGTTGGATTTGTGCTGAGC
Source organism: Myocastor coypus (assembly GCA_004027025.1). Classification (NCBI taxonomy): domain Eukaryota; kingdom Metazoa; phylum Chordata; class Mammalia; order Rodentia; family Myocastoridae; genus Myocastor; species Myocastor coypus. Next base: position 12,879 of record PVJA010020369.1, on the reverse strand, counting down.
CTAAGGCTGACCGTGGCCTCTGATGTGGGTTTTGGACTGGTACCCTGAAGCTAGAGTTCTCCCCAAGCCCTTTGATAAAAAAGTGGCGGCTCCACCCGCCTGTCCCCCTTCAGGTGCCTGTGCTCAGTAGTACAATGCTGGTACACATGGCCTGCATTCTCACGACGCCGGCACACCTGGCCTACATTCTCGTGACGCCGGCACACCTGGCCTACGTTCTCGCGACGCCGGCACACCTGGCCTACGTTCTCGCGATGCCGGCACACCTGGCCTGTGTTCTCGCGATGCCGGCACACCTGGCTTGCATTGCATTCTCACTGCTGCTTTAGACCTCTCCCGGCAGCTGGTCCTGCCCACCTTGCTGGGTCACTCAGGGTTCTGGCTAACATTTTATACTTACACAATAGCAGATCTATAGCATAATTTAATTCTGAATGTTTTTCTATTATTATTTTTTATTTAGTTGACTTACCTATTTGTGATAATGGGGTGTTTGAGTTTGCCACTATGATTATTTTGGCATTTATCCATCCTTCGTGTGGAGTGATATTTGTTTCACGAAGTTTGATGTGCTGATGTCCAGAGCATATGTATTTGTGATTGTCATCTCTTGGTGACGTCTCCTTTTCCTCAGGTACAGTGGCCTTCCTTGTCTCTTCTGACCAGTTTTGGCTTGAACTTTACCCTATTGGATATGAATTTAGCTCGTCTCTGAGGCCTGGCTCTAGCTTCTTGAAGCACCGCATCCCATTCTTTCCCTTGACCTGTGCACGTCTTGGCCGGCGAGGTTCATTTCTTCAGCCAGCAGACAAGCAGGTCTTGTTTATTGATCTAGTCTGCCAGTCTGTGCCTTTTAATGGGAGAGGAGAGAGGATCAGCACTTTCGTTATTCCTAAATGGTGTGCAGTAACTCTTGCCATTTTGTTGGCTTTTTCTGATGTCTAATTCCCTTCTGCTGTTTATTTGTTCATGTTCTGTCTCCTAGAGCGTACTCCCCTTTCCGGTTGTCTCCTAGATGTCATCGTTGTGATCTGTCTTTAGGAGTCCCTCAGCGTGTTCTCCAAGCTGCATTCACGGCCATGACTTTCTGTAGTTAATATTTATCATAGAAAGGTCTTTATTTATTTATTTATTTTTGTCCAGATTTAAAGAACTTTGCAGGGCTAGTAATCTAGGTTGGCAGTTGTTGCCTAAAATTAAAAAATTCACTATTACTTCATATTGAACTGACTGGACACATTTTCATCCATACGAGGTTTGTTTGGATTGTCTGGTTTAAAATAGAAACCATCGGATGGCCTTCCCAGCACTCCTGGGCCACCTCGACAAGTTCGTAATGGTGGATTTACAACTCAGCTGTGGCTTTACAACTGAACTGCTGCACATAAGCAGGTCTTAGAGAAACCTGATCCAAGAGTAGGAGCAGGGATCCATCTGTTTCCCCCTATCTGATGGCACCTGTGGGTATAACTCAGTAGACAGCAGGAATATTAGATACACTGTAGGAGCCACTGAGGAGGACCCCACAAGCACTGGGGTCAAGAGCTTAGATCTAATCTGATCAGCATACAGCACACTGCTGATTCTTAAGAAAGAATGGCTTCTGAGCTGCTCAGCGCTTTTTACAAAATTCTGCTGTGTTAGATTTTTTTTTTTCAGGATCCTGAGCATCATTTGTTTTTCACCCTCATGTTCCCCTTAGAAAGTGTCATCCAGTATAAAATTTTTGGGGTGTATAGGCATCATTACTCCCCTAAAATGCTTTGCTTAAATTTCAAGTCCCAGGATTTTAATTCTACCCTGATGTACTTCTTCTGATGCATTCAGCCTTTTAATACGGGGCACTTAGCAGTGCCTTGTACAGATTGTTCTCTATAAAACTCCAGAAGATTTCTCCTCTGCTTCTTTATTTTACAGACATCTCTTTAATCAGTTAATAAGATCTGTGTTGAAACTATGACTCGCCTGGCCGTTCTTCTATTTACTGAGAGGGTTAGAAATGATCTAAGAACATTGCTTTGGAAGCAGACCAGCATTACCTCATCAAGATTCAGACCCAAAAGAATCCGGAAACATCAGCTAGTTGTAGTTAGTTGGTATACACATGTGTGAGTCGGGGGGAATATGTTTTGAACTGGTCACAAGGAAAGTAAGTGAATAAAGGCATTAACATACTGGCTTCTCAGGAACACAACATTTGCAGTAACAGCACAGAGTCCCACCTCCAAGTCTCACTACCTGTTATGGTTTATGTCTAGTTGTCCCCCCAAAGCCTCATGGAGTCATTGGGCGGGGACTTCTAGAGTTTGAGACTTGATCCATGATCCCTGGGATTATAGGTTTTAGTACTGATGGGATTATGGGTGGAAGTACTTCTGGGATTATGGGTGTAGCCTAGGGCGGGAGCTAAGGCGGAGAGCCTGAATGTAATATAAA
>PVJA010020369.1:0-10343 GCA_004027025.1 Myocastor coypus | reverse complement strand
TTCTGCTGCCGTGTTGGTTGGCTACCTCTGCCGCCAGTTTGTTGCTGTTCCGCCGCCATGAACTGGATGCTCTCTGCTCTGTTCCTCTCAGCCTTGGGCCAGCTGAACATGGACTGAAACCTCTATGAACTGTGAGCTAAATAAACCTTTCCTTCCTTCATTTTGAGTGTTGGGTATTTGTCTTGGCAACAATTAAAAAGTAACTAATACACTACCCAAAGGTGTTTATTTTCCATTGTGAGGACTTCTCTCACTTCTCAAACCACAGGTTGTTTTTTTTTTTTTTTTGTCCTATATTTTAAGTCCTCCCAGAATACTGCTTTTTATTTCTGTTATAGCACTTTCTGTTGTATAATTTATCTATCATAAATGTCTCCCTTTTAGAGTACATGCTTTGATATCCTTTGATAAAGTGTCCACGTTTGTGAAACTATTACTACAGTCAAGATGAGGGGCACATGGCTCATCTGCCTAGAGAGCTCCCGGTCTCCTCTGCCCTCCTTCATCTTCCTCTACCCCAAGATGCTGGTGACCAGTAATCTTCCTTGTGCCAGTACGGTTCTGACTTCTATCTTGTTAGTGAAATGATTCAGTATGAAGTGCTTTAGGTCTGGCCTCTTTTCCTTAGTGTGCCTGATTTGCAAAGGAAACATCATCATAAATACATACAAGAAAGAAGACAAATATGGAGTACTGTGCTAGTTCTTTTTCTTGTTGCTGAGACAAAATATTTAAAATCCAAAGCTAAAGGGCAAAAAGTTTATTTTGGCCTACAGTTTGTAGAGGTTTAAGTCCATAGTCAGCTGACTCCAAGGCAAGGTGGCATGACAGGGACATCACAGAGGAGAAGCGGTCCTTGTCAAGCACACAGGTGAAGGTGTGGCGGCGGCGGCAGCAGCAGCAGAAGGAGGAGGAGGAGGAGGAAGAGGAGGAGGAGGAGGAGGAGAAGGAGGAGGAGGAGAAGGAGGAGGAGGAGGAGGAGAAGGAGCAGCAGCAGCAGCAGCAGCTGCGGTTTTTCTTACCTCTTTATACTCTACCCAGGATGTGAACTTACTGATTGGTGCTATCCACACCTACCTCAGAAAGGCCCCACCTACGACTGCATGAAGCTTTGGGGTGGCGTCTCTATGTAAGCCATAACAAACACACGGGATTCGGTGCTCTTCAAGGGGTTGGTACAGTGTACCCATTGCCTGGGAACGTGTCCTATCCTAGGAAGCGGTGACTACCACATGCTGTCTGTGGGAAAGGCTTTAGTGTCCTTTTCTTCATTACAAAGCGCTTCCTGTAGACACATGCTGAACACCTACTACATGCTAATAAAGCCAGGGTTGCTGGGGCTAAAACGGTTGAATCAGACTTCAGGTCATTCAGGAATTTGTGTGTAAACAGATGATGTTCATGTAATACAGCAGGTGAGGTGAAGTTTACAAATTCAGAGGAAGGCCGTCTAGCAGTAACTGAGCTTTTGAGCCAAAATTCGTATTAAAACAAAAGATATTCAGACGCGCAGCAGCACCCAGTTCTGAGCACGCTCCTAGAACGAGGACTTTCCAGCCCAGCGTGGAGAGAGGCGAAAGATGTGCCGGCGACTGCTCACTAAATTTCACTCGGTCGTGGGGGGCTTCGAATGCTGCACAAAGATCGTATTCTTTATGATGTCGTGTTAGGAAGCCATTGATGTGTTTTATGATGGCAGAGACAGACTTGGCGTTTGAAAGTAGATCCTGTGGTACAAATGAGGCATGACAGCGTAGGCTTGGATGGTTACTGCGTTACTGTAGGCCGGGGACAGTGACTCCGTGAATCAGCGCAGCTGTGTTAGGATTGAGGAGTAAGAAGGAATTAGATAAATATTTGGAAAGGAGCAGCTTGGTGAGTGTGCGGTGGGAGACGAGAGAACAGGGAGTCAGTGTTTCTAGGCAGGGTGTTTGGGTAACTATTAGAAGAAGCTGTAGGAGGAGAGGCGAAGGTTTTAATTTTGGATGTAGTGGGTCTGCGGCACCTGTTGTACACTCAAAAGGTTTTAAGCAGAGTCGATGAATCTTGAGTGCATGTGTGAGGAGGAGGAGGAGGAGGGGCAGGAGGAGGAGGAGGAGGAACAGGAGGAGGAGGAGGAGGAGCAGGAGGAGGAGCAGCAGGATTGGTTTTAGGCATGATTAGCCAATGAATTAAAAGCAAGGGAATGGAAGCGACTAAAGTTCTTAGAAAGGAGGGAAAAACATCTCACTGATGCTTATGACTGTCACAGGTCAGAGGCCAGTGTCCAAGGTGCTCTGGAAATATTTGTGAGAAGATGAACGCAAAACAAAAAACAAACAAACAAAAAAAACCCCTCTCCTTTCCAAGCTGAATTTTTTCTCATGCCTTGCGCACCGGGATACGAGGGAATTAGGCTCAGAGCTGAGGCGGGGAATTGCATGACCTACTTAAAGGCAGCCAGATAATATTCTCATCTAACGTGGAAGGCTGTGCACAGTGAGAGAATCATAGCCTTCTAGTTCTTTTCTGTTAGCGGGGTGGCTGAGGGAGAGGAAGAAGACCGCCTGGAGCCTAGGTCGGACACACTGCCAACCCCCGCGTGGCGTAGCGCTGGGTTCCACCCCGTTAGGCCAGAACCCGGCACATGAACGCTTCGTTTTGCATCTTCCCACATAAGCAGATGTCCTCACCCACAGACAGATTTAGAAAGCTGTGTGGTTTTGAAGAAATGGGAGGCTATTTGACTAGCTAGGAAAACAAGGGCACTGCTTATCCTCATTCTTAAGGACATGCTTATTTGTCAAAACACAGGTAACAAATCTCAGCTCATCCAAGAAGCCTTCCTCAGTCCTACCAGGTAGAATTCATCTCTGCCCATTATGGCCTTTTCCATTATGCGCCTTGGAAACTGCACGATTCATGCGAAGAACCTAGAGCTGGAGAGGTCCCGTCTTGGCATTGGGAATCTGAAAATCTCGTTCAAATCTCTTCTCCTTATCTGTGAATCAGAGTCCTGTGATCCTGTGAGTCTCTTAGCAGCACTACACTATAAGGCTGTCATCCTATGGGTTATCCCTTGCGTGCTTGCTGAGCAGAAGCAGGAGCACATTTTGCTGGCTTTGTGAATATTAGCTGCAGAGAGAGCGTTCCTTTCCACAAGCGCTGTATCTCCTCTCGGTCTGGTCTTTAGATGAAGGTCCATACAATTCTTTCTCTCTCTCTCTTTTTTTTTTTAACTTAGCTTTTAACCCAAAATAGAAATATACAACAAGAAAACATAAAAAGCATAAAGAGCTGGATGAAGTCCCCCAAACTGACCGCATTTGGGCAGCTATCACTCAGGTGAAGCAATAAAACACTGCCGACAGCCTAGAACGGAGTTCCCTAGCGGCTTTATTGCTAACGCTTCTACTAATTTATCTTGCATTAGTTGATATGTGTGTGAGGGTCTTATTCAGTATGGCCACAGAATTATTAGCATCTTCTGAATTTAAACTACCCTGTAGAGGGCTACCTTACTGTGGTTTAAGTTTTCCCTTGTTGATTAAGCAAAGGTAAGCAAATATTCCCATGGGGCTCTTGGCTTGGTGGTGCTCAACCACATGAATTTTTTGGCCCCATTTTTGAAAAAGTTATCTGCATTTTTCTGGCTGATTCATAGCCTAAGTTAGAATTTACTTTCTTAATTAATGATTAATGAATTTTTTTTGCAGTGGTTTTATAAACTGCTGCCCACCTGAGCTCACTAAAACACACTACTGGGCTTCTTCTGGACGTTTTCCTCTTCTTTTCACATGGAGTTCCACATTCCATTTACAGCTGAGCTCTTACTGTATGGTTTGAGGGAGTCAGGGCTCATTTTTTGATTTGTATATCCAGTTGCTCAGGACTCATTATTAAAAAGACTATCATTAAAATTTCTACATTGTCATAGTTAAAAGGTCTATATACACAAGTCTATTTATGTTATTCTTTATATTATACCTATGTTATACTTTAGGGTTTCATATTTTACTTTTCCTATATACTTTAGTGTTCTGATCTATTCATCTGTTAATACCATAACCCATTTTTTTTAGGGGGGAACTGGGGAACAAACTGAGGACCTTACACTTGCCAGGCAGGCACTATTGTCCCTGAGCTATCTCCCTGGCCTTCTGTGTCATATTCTATTAATGGCTATAGATTAATATAGTTTGATATCTTATAGCTTAAATCCTACAATTCTATTCTTTTTTTATTTAGTCTTCTCTATTATCATCCTGTGCATTCTGGAACTGTCTTGTCAAGTTCTGCATAAATTTCTTTCGGAACATTTTAAAGAAACTTTTCATTTTGGAACACGTCTTTGCTTATAGCAAGGCTGAGAGGGAGCGGAGTTCCCACAGCCCCTCCACCCCATTCCTCACAGGAAACATCTTGTATTACCATGGTGCATTTATCAAAACTAAGACACTGACATTGATCTATGACTATTAACCAAATTCCAGACTTTATTTGGGTTTCGCCAGTGTCTCCATCAACGTCCTCTTTCTTTTCAGGTTTCGGCGCAGCAAACCTCACTGTATTCAGTTGTCACGTTTCTCTAATCCCCCTTTGTCTGTGACAGCTTCGTGTCTGTCTGTGTTTTTCATTAAGGCTTTGGCAGTCTAAGGATCACTGGCCAGTTCTCCTGGAGAACATCTTCAGTCTGGGGTTTGCTGGGCCTTTTCTTGTGTTTATACTGTGGTTATGGGTTTTTGGAATGAGAACAACGGTGTTGCAGTATCCTCATCACGGCATGCCAGGCCATGATGGCTTCTTCTATTTTCTGGTGATGTTAACTATCACCACTGAGCTGAAGAAGTATTTGCCAGCTTTTCCTACTGAAAAGCTATTTTCCCTTCCTTTACTCTGTACTTTCGAAGTAGGCCACTAGCCTGGTCTGCAGATATTAAGCTTTATATCCTACAGGATGTGTCATCTTCATGTATTTGAAATTCTTACATGAGAAACATTTATTGCTTTTATTTATCCTCTTGTTTAATTATTTAGTTGAGGCAACTTGGACTCATGAATATTTATACTTTGCATTATAGCTCCATACTAGTTTATTGACTTTAGTGCTCAAACTGTCCTAGCTTTGACCATGGAAGATGTCCAACTTGCGTCTTGTATCACTCTGAGAGATGTTTGTGCTTTCCTGTTGGGACCAGGCCCTTCCTTTCCGGGATTGCTGGCATATTCTGCAGTCATCTTGCATAGTGCCTGGCTCAGGTCTTAGAGTCAGGCATTTCTACAGTGAGCTCTTGCTTTTTTTACTGGGGATAACGTTTGGAAACCAAGACCTGGGCCCTGGGTGTGCTGACCATTACTGGCTGCCATGGCCTTCTCAGTGGTTAGTATTGGAAGAGCTAGATCTGTGTGTCAGTGGATGTGCCTACTTGTATGTGTGTAGGTAGATGCACATATGAATACTAATCCATGGAAGATACATATCTATAATTAGTTCTATCCATCTTATGTATTAAGCTAAACATTAATGACATTAATATCTCTAGCTACAACTGAGTTTCTTCATTATCAGCAGCTCTCCTTTTTATTATTTTTTTATTTTTTTAATTTTTTAATTTTTATTTTTTTTGCAGGACTGGGGTTCAAACTCATGACCTTGTACTTGTGAGGCAGTCACTTGTGCCACAGAGCTATCACCCCAGCCCCTCCTTTTTAATTTTAAAGAGAAAAATCACTAAGAACAATGGTATAGAATTTGAAAACAAGCAACAGCAGAATAACAATGGATCATTATCTTGAAAGTAGTTGCTCTGATTATAAGATAAAGGCATGAAATACTGATGTAACAATATAAGCACATAAGCCAGGCATGGTGGCTCACGCCTATAATCCCAGCACTTGGGAGGCTGAGGCAGGAGGATTGGTGTGAGTTCGAGACCAGCCTGGGCTACAAAAGTGAGCTCAAGGTCAGCCTCAACTGCATAGCGAGACCCTGTCTCAAAAAGACAAAAACAAAACAAAACAAAACAAAACAAAAAAGAACAATATAAGCACAACTGTTCTTTACAATGAATAGAAATTAGTAGTATAATTATCTTAGCTATCTTCTATCTATCTATCTATCTATCTATCTATCTATCTATCTATCTATCTATGTATCTATCTATCTATCTATCTCTACTATATTATCATCTATCTATCTTTTTCTTGTTTCTTTTCCCTTCCTTATTTTCTCCTTTTCCCTAGGTGTTTTTCCTCTGGAGCTGTTTCTTTCCCTTTCACAGTATCTATCGTACACACCGCATCTTATTTATTTTTTTCAGTTTCTACACTAAGGAGATAGTATAATGTTTGTATATGTGAGTCTGATTTATTTCAGTTATGAGTATGGTTTCAACGTGCATCCATTTGTCTACAAAAGCCTCAAGTTCATCCTTCTTTATAGCTGAATAGTATTCAAGCACACAAACATGTCATGTACTTTTTTTATCCATTCCACGGTTGATGGGCATTTGGGTTGTTTCCAAGATTTAGCTATTATAAATTGTGTTGCTATAAACACGGGTGGTACTTTCTCTTCCAGTAGATTTAGTGTTTCTGTTGTAAAATTTAGATCTTTGACCCATTTTGACTTTAGTGGATGGTGATAGACATGGGTCTAATTTTAGTGTCCACAAAAAGTGGAAAGCCACTTTTTTCCAGCACCATTTATGTACTTGGTACAGAGTCACTACTCAGTGTGGACTTGTAGTGATGCTCCTGTTTCAGCCTCCCCAGCACTGGGATTACTGGCATTGCCACTGCACCAGGCCTTAGTGACCAGCTTGGTGCATCTGGGGCAGCCTGTGGTACTAGGGGTCAAACTCAGGTCCTTGCACTTGTCTACACAGGTGCTTAGATTGCTGAGCTATCTCCATGGCCTTCCAGCACCATTTATTAAAGAGTGTGTCTTTCTTCCAGTGAACACGGTTGGCCCCTTTGTCAAAGATAAGGTCTCTGAAGTTGTGTTCGGAGTTGTGTCCTCATTTCATAATCCAGTCTTCAGGTCTGATTTTTTTTGGCCAGTGCTATGCTGATTTTATCACAGTAGCTGGGTAATACGATTTCGAGTCATGGATTGTGATGCCTTGTGGCTTGCCTTTGTTGCCCAGGATTACATTTGCTATTGTTGGGCAGTTCCAGTTCCAAGTGAATTTTAGGATTATTTTCTCTAGATCTATGAGTTATACTAAATGATATTTTGATTTTGAGCATTGAATTTGTGAAACAGTTTTGGGAGTATGGCCGTGTTCACAGTGTTAGTTCTTCTTATACATGAACAAAGGTTATCTTTCCATTTTCTGGTATCCTCTTCAGTCTCCTTTTTCACAGTATTGTAGTTTTCAATATACAGATCTTTTACTTCCTTGGTTAGATTAGCTCATAAGTATTTCATTTATTTTGGATGCTCTCGTGAAGAGCGTGGTTCCCCTCAGTTCTCTCTGAGCGCATTTATCATTCGCATACAGAAATGGTGTTCATTTCTGAGTACCAACACTGTATCCTGCTATACTACTGAGTTTGTTTATTAAATCTATGGAGTTTTGTCATGCCATTCCTTTTGTTTTTCTCTTGTCTAAGTTCTCTGACCGTTTCCAGAACTATACTGAATAAGAGTAGGCAGCGGAGGCCCGTGCCTTGCTCCCGAGGCCAGAGTCGACGTTTTCAGTTTCTGCCCATTGAGTATGATGTCGGCTGTTTTGTCACAGATGGATTTTAAAAGATTAAGGTAAAGCCCGTCTATTCCAATTTTCTGTAGAGTTTTTAATCATGAAAGAGTGCCGGACTTTGTGAAAAGCTTTGTCTGCAACTACTAAGATGTTTATATATTTTTACCTTTGGGTCTGTTGATACGATGTATTACATTTATTGATTTACATATGTCAACTCATCCCTGCATTCCTGAGATGAATCCCACTTGATTATGAGGTATAACCTTCTTGATGATTTGCTGCGTTCTGTTTGTTATATTTTATTGAGGATTTTTGAATCTATGTTAGTCATGAATGTCTTCAGTTGTTCTTTGTCATGAAAGTAACTTATTTCTTCATTAATTTTGAAGGATAGTTTTTCAGGATACATCAGTCTGAGTTGGAAGTTGTTTTCTATGAGGACTTGATGTTCTTTGCTCAAGGCTCTTTTGTGACTTGAGGATTTATGTTGAAAAGTCAGCTGTGATCCTTCCTTCTCTCTCTCACCCCCCTTCTATTCAGACTCACAGCCATCCTCCTGCCTCAGCCTCCCCTCACTATGAGAGGCATTTGTGCTTTCCTGTTGAGAGCAGATCCTTGCTGGCATTACAGGTATGCACAACTATGTCTGATTCTGGGGCCAGCACAGTGCACTCAGAGTTCAGGGGCCAGCGCAGCTTATGGTACTGGGGATTGAACTCAGGGCCTTGCACTTGCCAGGCAGATGCTTATGCTGCCAAGCTATTTCTCAAGCCTGGCTGTGATTCTAATGGGCTTTCTTTTATAGGTGATCTATTTTTTTTCTCTCACAGCCTTTAACATTCTGTTTTTGTGCTGAGTTTCTGGAATCTTGATTATTATATATTTGGGTGCCTATTTATTTTTGTCGTGGCTGTTTAGAGTTCTTTATGCCTCTCTTTCTGTATGTCAGATCCTGTTTCCATACATGGGAAATTTTCTACTACTGCTTCTGCAGAGGCTTTTTATGTCATTTGTGTTGATTTTTGCTTTTTTTGTTTACACGTGAAAATCTTATATTGTTTTTCTTTGTGTCATTTTAAATGATTGAATTGTTATCTTATCATTGTCTTTTATTTATTTATTTATATATATATTTATTTATTTATTTTGCCTTGTTATTTTTAGGGGATCTCTCCTTTCCTGATCACTAGCTGTCATCTTGTCTTCAGGGTCTGAAAGTCTATTTTCAGTTTCACTCAAATGATTTTGCCATTTTGCAATGGAGCATTTAATTTTCTGGATATCTGTTTGAATCTGTTTCATGCATTCTATTTCTTTCCTCTACTATTCATTCAAATTTTCCATCATTTTCTTAGGGTTCTCTCTTTTTAAATCCACGTCTTCTCTAGATATGCTAAGTAATTCCTTCAGATCGGCTGTCATTTTATTTTTGTTTGTGAGAGATTATTTCTCCTTGGTTTTCCTCTACAGCCTCATGAATTTGTTTATTTATGTTAGCTGCTATCACTTTAAAAATATTCAAGTGTGTATCTTCCTTTTTTTTTTGGTCGAGGTCTCCTGGACTTGTACTGGGAGGCCTAGAGGCCTGCGATTGCAGCTTACTTCTTCATCTTGTCATTTTATGTTTCAAAAAAGAGTTTTCAGTTTTGTTTCTTGTTAAGATCCTTGGGTTTTTTTTGTAGCTATAGTTCCATTTTCAAGGCCTCCTTGGATGACATCTGTTCTTCAGTGATGGCTTCTGTGTGTACAAGGGTTTGGGCTTTTGCTTGTCTCAGGTTTCTATCTTTTCAATTGATTAAGAGTGGGCAGTTTCATCTGTCTGGCTCAGTGCCCTGTCCTTTGGTGTAGGACTGTGGTGAGGGGATTACCTCAGAGCTTCCCATTATTGTAACAGAAGGGAGAATAGCTGATTGCAACAGATGCGACATCCTAGCCACAGTAGTCCAGTCAGAAATAATGAGAGCATGAAGCACAATTTAGAAACTGACAAACTGTAGTAACTATTAAAATTTTATATTTAGATTATAGGACCAAAGCCTATGCTTATACAGCAGAATTGATCTTACATTAGGAGCTTGTTTACAGGTATTTCTGCTTGGTTAAGTAGTTTACCCTGTAGTGGGGATATTTCAGGAGGACGGCCTATAACATAAAGATGACATGAAGCGGAAGCAAGGCTTGAGCACAGGAAATGGTCATGCAAGGCTTGGGAGACTAGAGATTCAGACAGAAAAGAGGAGTGGAGGAATGTTCAAGGGGTTATTTGAACTTGGTCTCTGAGTTTGGGGCATGGGATTACTGTTCTGCAGTTGAAGTTCTCACTAGCCATTAAGAAAAGAGAGCACTGCGGGTGTGGTGGTGCACGCCTGTAATCCCAGCACTCAGGAGGCTGGGGCAGGAGGCTTGATGGGAGCTGGAGATCAACCTGGCCTACAAAAGTGAGCTCAAGGCCAGCTTGAACTGCATAGTGAGACCCTGTCTCAAAAAGACAAAAAAAAAAAAAAAAAAAAAAAAAAAAAAAAAAAAAAAAAAAAAAAAAAAAAAAAAAAAAAAAAAAAAAAAAAAAAAAAAAAAAAAAAAAAAAAAAAAAAAAAAAAAAAAAAAAAAAAAAAAAAAAAAAAAAAAAAAAAAAAAAAAAAAAAAAAAAAAAAAAAA
>PVJA010020368.1:0-37848 GCA_004027025.1 Myocastor coypus | reverse complement strand
TTTTTTTTTTTTTTTTTTCTAAGCAACATCAATAGGGAGGTGGGTCATACCCACACACTGTACTCTGTAGAATGATTGTGAGGACAATATGCAATATGTCAACTTTCAAAGAAAAGAAAGGGAAAAAGAAATAAAAAAGTAATGTGGATTTAGAAAGGTTAATGTTTAATTGTTTGATCAATTTTATATACCTATATGTATTAATGTAAACTGATCTGATGATGAAAATATGTAATATAACCATTGTTAAATTTAAACAATAAAAAAATAAATAATAAAACTGTTGTGTGATCTGAGGGAAAAACAAAAACCCATCGGGGCCATCGCTGGCACACACAGTCCTGATGTGTGGAAAGCATGTGGCAGCCAGCATATGCAAATAAACAGCACAACTAACAGAATTCTAATTTTGAAAAATGCTCTGAAATTTGTAATACCTTTCTGCACACAGCTTATACTGATCACTTAAAAACACACTGAAAGAGGTCCAGTGTTACTGTCTCTACGGAAATGCTATTCAGGACTACCAGGATAGCTATTGGAGGAGAGGAGAAAAGGAAAACATCTTCTCCAGAAAAGCATCAGCACAAAACAAGAAATCAAAACATGAGAAAAGGAAATAAAGAAGAGAAGATAGTCCATGCTAATGAGGACACAGGAAACCTGGAAGTCGTGCCTCAATGCGCATTGCTGGCAATAAGCATAAAATGGTGTAATCATCACAGAAAAAGAATTGCCATTCCATCAGAAATTCCATAGATGGATGGATGGATGGATGGATGGATGGATGGATGGATGGATGGATGGATGGACAGACGGACAGGCAGGCAGGCAGGCAGGCAGACAGACAGACACATAGGTACATAGACAGATAGCAAGGATTTCAAAAGGATTTACCAGTACCTCTTTCATAGTTAACACACGTCTATGATCATAATAACACTGTGGATTATAACTATGATGAAATTTGCTTAAATGTTCATATACAAACAGTTGAATAAATAAGTTGTAGTATGAACACCCAGTGAAAAATTACTATTTTTTAAAAGAAGTATTGATACATGTCAAAAGATAGGTGAATTTTAATACTATTCTTATTGAAAGAAGCTTCAGATAAAATGTCACAGATATTATTCCAAGTATGGGAAATATCCAGCGCTGAGTAGTTCTGGAGAGGTACAGACAGATTAGAGGTATCCAGGAACTGGGGAAGGAAGAGAAGGAGGAGAGGAAGGAGGGAGCTCAGGAAGGAATAGGAAGCCACTGCTTATTGAGTAGGGCAGTGGTCACAAACACTGTAGAGACCAGTGACCAAAGTGAAACCCAAATCCCATTTATTTATTGCAATGTTCCAGCACTTCTATTAAATCTGAATTCTGAGGTTTTAGTTTAGAAAAAAAAATTAGACATTCACATCTTTTCTCCCTAAAACAAAGCAAACAAGCAAAACAACATGCTTGCCTCAGGTTTAGCACCAGTGGAATATAAGAATTTCTCTAGGAATGACGACAATAATTTTGGAGCTGGAGTTAGTGGCATATGATTGTGAACACATGAAATACCATCAAACTGTTAACCTAGTTAAGTTCTAGATCAATTTCATATGAAAAAAATTGCAAATTATACCACAAAACTGTTTCAATAGTGAGAGCTGATCACAAAATTAGTTTCAGGTCAACAGTGATAAAGATGACAGAATCTAGAATTACTATCACTGGATGCACCAATGCACCATAGCCAACCAGCAGAACAAATGAGGACAGAAAATAGAAAAGAATACAGTAACTATATCAGATTGTATTGTTATTCTGTTTTGCAGAAACCTGCTCACACTTAATCACTCAGTATCATTTCATCCAGCGAAGTGCTATAATGATGTCTATATTAAAGTCCATGTTCCACCACATAAAGGAATTCATAGCACATCACAGCTGTTCAATTCATTTTGTTTTAATACACCATTGAAGATAATGACAAAAAACAGGCACAGAAAATTATCTTCCATGAAGGCTATGAACAAGTTTACTCTTGTTGCTGTTTTCAAGGTAAGCTAAAACTACCAATATGGTGTATGGAGTTTACAATTATTACAATGAGAACAAGGAATGGTTTATTTATCAAGATAATATTATCAAAATTTAGATATTGTTACATCTGAATTCATTCTGACTTCACATATGAAATAACTATTGTATTGCTCTGTAACTCTTTCTTTTTCTAGCTGGAACAACTTGTTCAGTACTTGATTTTGGGTACTGATAGTGCCTCCATGAATTCATCACTGACTGGCATGCCCTAGCAGTGTACAGTTTCTTCTTCACGCTGATGAAATATCCAAGATAGACCAGATTCATGCACAAAAGAGGACTCTTTACCTCCAAGTTTGAACACTGAAAACCCAGTCGACTTGAATTGCTCTGGCATAGAATCTTCTACGGCTACATCATGCTATGGTAGGTGACAATAGTTAGATGACTGAGGTAAAGAATCGTGGAAAAAGATAGCTCCATGGTGTAAGCGCTTGTCTGGCAAGTACAAGGTCATGGGTTTGAACCCTGGTCCCCCCCAATAAAAAAGAACCATGGAACAAAGCAGGAATCCAGACGCTCCAGGGAGCGCCAGCCTTTGCAAGGAGTTCCCGGACTGATCTAAGCTCCGCCCATCAGCCTCATCCCAGTTTCCACTTGTGAAACCATCACACAGAGAACCAAGTCTCCAATAAGTCAGCCCCTGGGCATCGAAGTCAAAACATACCCAAACTACAGCAGCGCCAATAGTCTCGTGGTTGGAAAATACTGCCAATATTTCCTTTCATAAATATTGAAGAGACATTGATGAATCTTTATCTATTTCATTCTTGTGATTTTTTTTACGCTTCTCCTCAACCTTATTCTTTGCCTATTATTTTCCCTGTTGTGGAATTATTTGAAACTGTTTTTGAATTTGCAGCTGTATGTTTTGTGACAATTTTGTAAATAATTCAGGTTTTGCCCCTGCTATGTTTCATAACTTTTCTGCTAGCTGTTTCTTCATTGTTTAATCCTTAAATTCTTGATTTCCAATTAGCTGTGTTACAACTTTCCATTTTTATTTCTTCTTTTGACTTCTTATACTAAGGAAACTGTATGATATTTACACATGTAGGTCTGCTTTATTTCACTTATGAGCATATCTTTAAGATACATCCACTTCTACATGAAGGTTTGAAGTTTGTCATTTTTTATAGATGATACTATACTCCAATGTATTAAAAATACCACATGTTTTCACCCATTCTTCATGTGATGGGCATTTTGGTTGTTTCCAAGATTTGATTATTACAAATTGCCATGAACATAGGTGCACAGATATCACTATGATATATTTTCAGTTCTTTTGGGAAAATTTCCAGTAGAAGGAAAACTGGATTGAATGGAATTTCCAGTCCTAGATTTTTTAAAGGAGTCTCCACACTGGTTCCCGTAATGGTTGCACCAGTCTTCATCCCTGGCAGCAGTGGAGAAGGGCTCCTCCTTCCCCACATCCTCTCCAACATTTGTTGTTGGTTGATTTCTTTATGATAGCCATTCTTTCTGGGGGTGAGGTGGTATCTCGGTGTTGTTTTACTTTGCATTTCATGGACAGGATGTTTAAGACAATGGCTCTAAAAATCTCCAACAGGTTTTTTTTTTTTTTTTTTTTTTTTTGAAACTAGCAGTTAATTAGTAGAATTCTAATGCTGACTAACTATATATGTTAACATCTGGGAAGTAAGCAATTGCACTGAGGATAGGGATGTTTAATACTAAAATCATGCTTGTAATGCCTGTCTTTCTAGTCTTCTAGATGTGTGCTGCTTTTAATGTCACATAAATTATTCATATACTCTCTCTCTCTCAAGTAAATGCCTAAAAAAGGTAATAAACGAGAATAAGAGACAAGAAAAACATAACATAGGATTACCCTATAGATAACAGAACAAAATTTACAAGTGACAATTCAGATTCCTCTCTTTCAGATTACTTTCCTCAAGCAGAATACAACGTGGCTTAGATATTATCCAAAGCACTCATACAGGACATGGAGCCAGTGAGAGTTTTCTAAGTAGGGACTAACTGGGACTCTAAATTGGTTCTGTTATCTATAGCAGGTAAATTTAAGGAGCTAAATTTATAAAGACATAGGCTGTGGAATTATATTTCAAGACTGCCACCCAAGTGTGGAAAGCAGGAAGGAAGGAAGGAAAGCAGGAAAACTCAGGGATCTGAGATTCATCATCCTGCTTAAATGAATGCTCCTGCAATTTCAGGAAAATTTGATTAATTTTCACAATCCTTAAAAAAGCTACTTTTGATATATTTTAGTATTTTCTAATGTATTAATTTGTGTTCTACAAAGCATTAAATTGAAGAGATACTTAATCTGCCATATGTGACATACTTTTCTCAGATGCTCTGACATCTTCCATCTTTGCTTGTCTTTTTTGTTTGTTTGTTTGTTTGTTTTTAAGTGTTTAGTTGTTGCAGAGTTTCACTGGGCAGCTCAGACATGTGCTGATCCTCCTGCCTTAAGCCTCAGCAACACTGGGATTATAGACATGTACCACTATGTCTGGACTGTGGCAGGGTCAGCCTGCCCTGAGGGTGGAACTATCCTAGCATGCACTGCTAGGGCTAGAACTACTATCCCCGTGCTTGCCTAAACCTGCCTAAGCAGGTGCTTTGGCCTGTTGAGGTATCTCACCAGCCCAGCTTCTGTTTCTCTTTATTTATTGTGTTAAAAAATAGTTATTGAGGAATTACTTTAGAAATTATTTTTATACTTGGAATACAAAATAAAATGTACATATTCATATTGTCCTAGAAATGCTTATGAAAATTCAAATCTAGTGGAAGATATAAATGTTTATGTAAGCCGGGCGTGGTGGCTCACGCCTGTAATCCCAGCACTTGGGAGGCTGAGGCAAGAGGATCGTTGTGAGTTCGAGACCAGCCTGGGCTACAAAAGTGAGCTCAAAGCCAGCCTGAGCTGCACAGTGAGACCCTGTCTCAAAAAGACAAAAAAAAAAAATGTTTATGTAACTATATCATGATTGAATATCATTAAGGAAGAAAGAATGATGGTGCCTTTGGTTGTTTGGAAATATAATAAAAGCTTCTCTGAATAATTTAAATCTAAATACTCCACATTCTATATGTAGAGTATACCTGGGATCAAGTAATTCAAATATATATATGAAGCAAATTCAAATATTTTATGTCAGCTTGTACAAAATTACTGAGATTGAAACAAATACCTAAAGTATGGAAATTAAAACGTTTCTATCTGTGGATAGAATATACTTTGTAAACAGTAAGACTACAAAATATTAAAATAAGCATGGAAGATATGTTTTATTCAAGAAACTTACCTGATTAGATATGCTTGAAATTTTCAAGTGCTCTATGAAATGTTATCATTTTGATTTTCTTTCTTGTTCTTTGGTCAGTTTGTTTTTTGCTTTAGCTTTTACTCAGTACAAGAATTTTCCTGAAAATAAGGTTATGGATAGGGTATGGTGATGACTATGGCACTAAAAAAAATTATGATAAAATATGTCACTAAAGTCTACTAAATATAGTTGTATTAACTGTGACTATATTGACTATGATTGAAAATACTGATAGAGTGCTAAACTCATGATCACACATATGTATAAAATTTAAAATGTGAACCAAATCAGTGAACAAAACATGTGAATGTATATGAATAGTAACTTATTTATGTTGTTAGTTTATATTAATAGCTAATAATGTCATAAGGATACTGATGTATTTTAATACAAGTATTTAGATATATTGATTTTCATAAATCTATTTTATGGTATAAGTATAAGGTAGGATAGCTATAGCTATATTGTGGTATAGCTCAGCGATTTAAGTGCTTGCTTAGGGAAGTGCAGGGGACAGGGTTTGGTTTCTGGCCCGGCCTGCTGCGCCAGCCCTGATCTTGAGTTCACTGAGCCAGTGATGGAGACCACGCGTGGTGGTGCACGCTTGTAATCCCAACAGCTGGGAAGTACAAGCAGGAGGATCAGTAGTGAGACCCTGTACAAAAAAAAAAAAAAAAAAAAAAAAAAAAAAAAAAAAAAAAAAAAAAAAAAAAAAAAAAAAAAAAAAAAAAAAAAAAAAAAAAGAAAAGAAAAAAAGGGCAAAACTGAAGTTTCATGGGCCTAATTTTTCTACAGAATAATTAAATATACCCCTTAATATAAAATTAAAGAGCTCTATATGAAATTAAAGGACTGCTAAAAGGAGTATGCATTCAAGATTGATGACTGATTTATAATTTAATTTATTTAAGGCTGTCTTACTTGCCATGTTTTACCCTAAATGAAAGACTGATATAAGTGTCTGAGTTATTCTATTTTAGTGAGATTACCTGAAACCTGAAGGAATTCACAGATTCACTTATATGTCTACCATAATTTAGTTGGATTATTATTGTTACTATTGTTATTATTATTATTATTTTGTATTTTAGGGAAGGGTACACAGGGCTTTCAGGGTCTCACTCCTATATTGTCCTTGTATAGATGGTACTTGTGACCTGTTTACAACCTCCTAAGAGAAGGGATTACAGGCATGCGCCACCATGCACAGTCTCAATTGGTGTCTCAGCTCTCCGTGAGAGTGGCGCCAGCATGGCAGGCCTGGGGGGCAGACCCTGTCCCCTGTGTCTGCTTGCAGGTGCTTTCATCTGCTGTGCTATTTGTCTGTCCCTTTATTTACCATAATTAAAATGAGCAGAAAATCTGTGTGAGAACGCCTTTTCAGATTTACTAGTTCTCAGAACAGAACAAGTCATTTGAAGTAGTGTGATAATTAAAACGTTTTATCTCTTTAGTTGCATATAAATTATTTTCAGCTCAAGTAATTCAAATGATAGTCAATTTTTAATTAATGCATATTTTTTTTGTCTTTTTGAGACAGGGTCTCATTATGCAGTGGAGGCTGGCATTGAGCTTACTTTTGTAGCCCAGGCTGGTCTCGAACTCGCACCGATCCTCCTGCCTCAGCCTCCCGAGTGCTGGAATTACAAGCGTTCGCCACTACATCCGGCCAATTTTTAATTAATGTAATACAAAAATTTTTTCCTTTAAAAAAAAAAAAAACAGCATCCATAGAGGGTGGAAAGTGTTGTCAGAGAAAGAGCAGGCTATAATATTACCTGACTTGTAAGTACAATTGTAAGGGTACATATTTCAAATTTTATAAGGCAGATATAATATTCCAAGTGAAAATGCCAGCACTTCACCTTGAAGTAAGATAAAGTCTACATGTTGATTACTTGCAATAAAGTAAAAATAGTTTAGAAGATAGCTATAATCACAAATTTTGGGTCAATTTTTTATCATCTCATATTTTGAATGTAAAGCTTCTTTACTATTTTATTTATTGATGCATTTATTTGTTCTTTAGATGTTTTCTGCTCTTTAAGGCAATGACAAGAGAGAATTATGTCAGGAGAAGAACATCCACCTACACCCCCTCAACTGTACATGTATCCTGGACATCAATGATAAACTGAAGATGGCGGTGTCCGATAGGCTCCTGCTTGAAAGCAAAATGAGTGCTGCAGTTGTTCTTAAACCTCACTCATCACGGGTCAACTACTGTCAAAATAAGGGTAAAATTAAGTGATGTAAGAAACCCAGAGAATTCACAATTAATTGAAGAAAAATTTCTCCCATTATAATTGGCATCTAAGTGTACTCATTGTAAACACTGGCAACACAGACAATACTGCAACATTCTGCTGCTTGTGCACTACCATTCCATGATGAATTCTGAGTTTTATGTTAACTTCAGAAAAAAGAAAACCAACAAGCATAAAGCTTCTGCTGGGTCAGAAACAACGGGAGTAATTTTATTCACTTACACAATTTATTTTTATTAATAATGCAATTATGTTTATGTTTAACTTCAAAGTTTTGATGGAGCACAAAAGGCATTCACTTCAATATTGATTCCCAGTGATAATTTCACTTCACTTATTTCAAAAATGACATTTTCCATTTTCTGTGTTCTGCACTTACATTTATGTTTACTACCATAAATTTTTAAAAATATAGAATATAGTTCAGGTATAAAATATTATGAAGTTTTAGTCATTCTATGAGATTTTTACTAGTGATCAACCAGGCATGCTTATTTTATTGTTTAATGATGTGTAACATATAATCACGCTTCACGATTTTATGTGCAAACTAGGATATGGAAATTGAGGATTTGTTTCCAAAGGTTGAAATAAATTTCATAAGGTCAAAGATTAAAAAAAAATTCTTTATGAATCAGTTCAAGTCACTAATGGGAAAAAGGACAAGCAAACAAAAGGGACACATTTTATTAACACATTTTACAGGAGCTGAGAGGCCAAATTGGTTTCTGTCATTGTGAAATGTGTATGAATTGGTTCACAAATCAAAAGGGAACCAGAAAACCAAACTAGCAATATTAAGATAAGAAGATACAGCCTGCAAGAAATGCTGAGATACTGATTCCATTTGTTTAGCTTTATTTTTAAAAATAAGTGAGGAACAACAAACTCCTTTATCCGTTAATAAGTTGACCTCATTTAACCTTTGTCAGTTTTGTGAGATTTTGTGAGTTTTGTAATATTTCTTGAGCAGTAGTTCTTGTGAGCCAAGGCAATCTGAAAGACATCAAAAGGGAAGCTGTGTTAAAAATTTCTATTTCCATCTACAGGCATATGCCATAGCTGAGACTTTGAGTAAATATAGTATATTTGTTTCATTAGACAACATCACAGAAACAGAACTAATATAAAATATATAAAGAACTAAACTTAAATATGTATCTGAAAGCAACAACTCATGTTATTATACAGGAAAAAAATGGTAGAAGATCTTCAGTGAGAAAATTAGAGAGTTAATTCATTGCTTCTTCTCATTTTCAAAGATATGAGCTCAAAATTTCTGTGATTCAAACTCAGAAAGATAACACTTCAATATCACTTGGATTCTAAAAGCTGGAATAAGTCAGTTCCACCATTCAAACCTTTTTGTTATATTCTCTAATATAAACACCTACATTAGAGAAGAATTTATTTAACTCAATAAACAAAATAAATTTTACTCTTTTGCAAAATAACACTTCACAGACCTACTCTATCTATCTATCTGTCTTTCTATCTATCTATCTATCTATCTATCTATCTATCTATCTATCTATCTATCTATCTATCTATCAGTTTTTTGAGTTCAACCCTCTTATGAACTGGCTGCTATGCAAAAACCTCACCTCTAAATGCATGAGATTTTGTGCCACATGTTGGGAAAAATCAAAACAGAGACAAAAGACTTTTCCAGCCTTCAGATTCTGTTTCCATGATCACTGAGGTTTTTTTGTTTTTGTTTTTGTTTTTTTTTCCTTCCTTTGACTGCAGATTTCCTCACTTCCAGACTGAGGTGGAATAGCATTTGATGGTCTAAAGTGGCAAAGCATGATTGGTATGACTCAGACCAGTTACTGCTGTCTCATCTTTTCAAGCCAGCTGATAAATAGCCTTAATGTAATGACAAAAAGAAAACCCAAGAAACAATAACAACAGATAGATAGATAGATAGATAGATAGATAGATAGATAGATAGATAGATGATAGACGCTTAGGTGCACTGTTATATAGCTGCATTTCAAAAATAATTTTATTAGAACATTTTAGGCATACTTAATGATTATATTCATCAATGTGAATGATCTCAGATCATTTTATCTGTACATGATATATATATATATATATATATATATATATATATATATTTTTTTTTTTTTTTTGTCTTTTTGAGACAGGGTCTCGCTATGCAGTTGAGGCTAGTCCTGAGCTCACTTTTGTAGCCCAGGCTGCTCTCGAACTTGCACCAATCCTCCTGCCTAAGCCTCCCAAGTGCTGGGATTACAGGAGTGAGCCACCACGCCCAGCTTGTACATGATATATCTTGATTCATCTTTTTCTCCTCATTCCCCGTCGCTGCTTACTACCTCTTCCTTCCCTTACTCACAAAAACTTTGTTTCTACTTTCTCTGCTATTTCCTCTGTGTCCTTTTCCTTCCTTTCCCCTGGCCCCTCCCTAGGTTTCCTTTCCATTAACATGTCCCTCCTATTTTTCAATACCTATTACCCATTTGGGTCTTTTTTTATCCTTTTGGTTTCTCACATCAGGACAAAGATGTGATATTTTAACATGTGTATCTGCTTTATTTCACTTGAGTATTATCTCAAGCTGCATCCGTGTTTCAAGATTATCTTTCACTATGACTGAGCAGTACTCAGAAAATATGTATCTTCTTTATCCATTCATTAGTTGATGGGTACGTAGGCTGTTACTAAGATTTAGCTATTACAAACTGTGCTGCTATAAACATCGGAGCACATATTGCTGTGATATGCTGCCTTTAACTCTTGTGGGAATATATCAAGAAGTGGAATAGCAGTGTCGTATAGAATCTCTAGTTTCAGTTTTCTGAGGAAGATCTATAGTAATTTGCCCAGTGACTACAACAGTCTACACTCCCACCAACATTGAAGAATTCCTTTCTCCCCACAACCTCGCCTGCCTTACTCACTCACTTATTTCTTGATAACAGCTATTCTTTCTGGCATGACATACAATTACCATGTTCTTTCAGTTTCTATTTCTGAAACATACAATGATGTTGAACATTTTTCATGTATTTATTTGCTGATTCTTCTACATCTGAGAAGTGTTTATTTATTTCAGTTGCCCATTTTAGATCAGGTCTTTAAATTTGCATTATTTTCTGATATTAGTCCGTTGCTTTAGAAGAGGTGGCAATCTTTTCTCACTGTCTAAATTTTTTTTCTTCACTTCATTGGTGATTTCTTTCGCTCTGAAAAATACTTTTGGTACAATGAGACCCCAGGTGGTGATTTGGGTGTTATTTCCTATGCATTATTTTTTAAGTTTTATATCTTATATATTAAAATTTCATTTGCATGCACACACATTTGCATGTACATGAAGGTTTACTATTTTTATGTTTAAATAGTAAACAAAGCTGGGGTCACATGAACTTTTAGTTTTCATTGAGACAAAGCCAAGTATAAATGCATCTCAGCACAAAGTTCCCTGGATTCTTGCATGATTGCCTTGGTGCTGTTAGGGTCCTGGAAAAATAAATGCAAAATATCTGGTTTCTAACATAGATACACTGTCAATAATGTCATATTACTAGAGAAATGTTGAATATTGTTGGCAGAAATAAGCAGATTCCTATAGTTTTCACCTTAGACCCGCTTTACCACATGGTTTTCCACTCTGTTTCCCTTAGAACAGACAGCTTCCTGGAGACCACCCACTCAGGGCCCCCTTCTGTCCCTCTCTCATACAGGAGCTTTCTTTCCCTAAATAAATATGTTCTGATCAAAAAAAGAAAGAGTGTAAGAATGTAAATCTCTCTACTTTCCACACTAACAAGTAGTGTGGGAGCCTTCTAAAAACACACACAAAAAGGCAATACTTAAATGCAAGATTTTTCTCTCTTAATGAACATTACTACATATGAAGATATTAACTAATTTGCTTAACATTAATATATGAAAATTTGATTTGGGATTTAGTATAAAAATTAGCATACTGGGTACCAGATTTATTGATCGTAATCAACTGTCCTTTATCTCTCTGAGTCAACAATTTTTCTTCTGATTTAAGAAATTTTGGAAAACTCACTACTAAATTTTCAAATGGGATTAAAATATATCTTCTTCATCATATACTTTGAAAAACAGTTGCACATTTGAAAAACGCAAATAAACTCTTATGTATTCTAGAAAAAACTCTGAAGGTTAGTTTTTTCATACTATAATTCATTCAAATTTTTCCCGAAGAAGTTAAATATGATGGCATAGAAAAGATAGTTTCTTGGAGTTTTATTTTATTTTATTTTATTTTATTTTATTTTTGTCTTTTTGAGACAGGGTCTCGCTATGCAGTTCAGGCTGGTCCTGAGCTCACTTTTGTAGCCCAGGCTGGTCTCGAACTCGCACCAATCCTCCTGCCTCAGCCTCCCGAGTGCTGGGATTACAGGCGTGAGCCACCACGCCCGGCTCTTGGAGTTTTAAAATGAACACTAAGGGGCCGGTGAGGTGGCTCACAGCCTAATGTGCCTGCTTAGGAAAGCTTAGGCAACTGCAGGGACTGTGGTTTGATCTGAGGCACTGCATGCTGTGCCAGAGCAGGCTGAGAAGGCCATAAAAAAATAATTAAAAAATTAAAATGAACGCTAAATAAATGAAGAAACCAAAATTGGATTTAAACATTATATGTGATATTATATTGCCATCCACACTGTACCTTATATTTCTCATTTCCAAAAAGACAGATACAATAATAATAATAATAATAATAATAATAATAATAATAACCATTTCCTTTGGAAATGTCTACAACTCAGTCAATAATTTTCTTTCATTATCATTTATTGCTTATGGGTGCTATTTAGCAAATAGTGGTAAACAAAGTTAAATGCTTTTTCTGTAATGAAAGAGCTGTGTATAAATATTTTAATAAGACATACCAATTTTTACATAAGCCTTAAATCACTTTATTGCCTATTTATAGTGTTTATTTTATTGGTCTTCAAGAAATTATTTTAAATTGTACTATAAAAATAAAATTGCACATCCAGTGAGTAATCAAGTAATGATTCTATGTGTAAATACACTGTATAATATTTAAATCAGAATTTATACATATATATATATATATTATGTATATATAAGCATATTTAGTTATTTAGAAAAATAAAAACTACAGTTTTCTCCTTATAGCATTTTTTTTTTAATGGCCTGCTCAGCCTGCACTGGGAGTGGGGCTGGCGCAGCATGTGGTACCAGGGACTGAACCATGCTCCCTATGGTTGCCTAAGCTTTCCTAAGCAGGTGCTTTAGACAGCTGTACCATCTCACTGGACCAAAAAAGCCTTTTATTTTGTTTTGGTTTTTGTTTGTTTGTTTGTGTTTGTAGGACCAGGGTTTGAACTCACACCTTGTACTTGCAAGGCAGGCAATTATGCCACAGAGTTATCTCCCCAGCACCTCTTCCAGCATTTGAAATCAGTCACTACCATCATGCCACAGCTCAATAGGGCAGTAAAGCTGCTTGTGCTTCCCTACTCCATCAAATTCATTTTCAGGTGTCATGGTTTATGTCTAGTTGTCCCCCAAAAGCTTCATGCAATCATGGGGTGGGAACTTCTACAGTTTGAGACATGATTTATGATCCCTGGGATTATGTGTTTTAGTACTGATGGGGTTATCTGTCTGAGTATGGCTGGGATTATGGGTGTGGCCTATGGAGGATAGGCTAAGGCAGAGAGCCTGATTGGAGTATTAAGAGAGACAGAGAGACAGACCCAAGCTGCTGCTGCTGCTCTCTGCTCCCCTGGTTGGTCAGTTACCTCTGTCGCGATTGTTGCTGTTTCACTGCCATGAAATGCTGCTCTCTGTCATGTGCCGCTCTGCCTTGGATCCAGCCAAGTATGGAATGAAATCTGCAGTAACTGTGAGCTAAATAAACCTTTCCTTCCTTCATTTTGAGTGTCAGTGTCCCAGCAATGAGCGAAAAGTAACTACGACATCAGGTTTGATCTGTTTATTGCTGCAGTCCATGAATTTTTTTTTTTTTTTTGGCAAACGTAGTTGGCTCTAACATGGATTCATCACCAAGCATAAAGGCATATAAAACAAGTTTTTCAGTAAGCATAGATTTAATGAACAAATAAACGTATTTGATTTAAAGTGCAGCAACTATTTCATAGGATATCATTTTGTGTAAATTGGAATAGTACTTAGAAAACATTTCATAAATAGAATATTAAATATGAATTTTAAATGACTATATGTTTTATAAAATATACTGGTTGGGGTTATGGACATAGAAGCCAGATTGCCTAGTTGTATATCTACAAGGATTGCATGATAATTTTATAAAATTATATTCATTTATTGTGTATGATATATCATAAGTAAGATTTTTACAACAATTAGTACATAACGTTTTGTTGTCTTCATTGTTTTTCACAGTACAGTACGCAGACATGATTTCTTGTCTAAACATCACACCTTTGTTTCATTGCACAAAGAGAGAGTAGCTGTATATCTAGTCCAATAGTCCATAACAGTAGTGGATTATCAGCTCATCTGGCACTACTGGAAGCTGTTGACTTGAGCCTTTTATAACTCAGCATATTAATATGGCTTTCCTTTTTATACTTCATGATTAGACTTTTCTGCTGGATTGTTAAAACCAAGATAAAACAAAGACCTACATTACAATAAAAATGTAACTTTTGTATATGATGAGGTAAGTCAGGACCCCTCAGGATTTACCATGAAACCATGTACTGTGGTTTGCAGAACTTTTGTCAGTGTCAGCCATCTAGATGAGTTACAGCCATTGCCTCATGAATTTGCTCTCTGTGAAAGCCTGGGAGAATGCTTTCTCTCTAGGTGACGCTCCTTCTGTACATTGTACATCATTGATCTCTTTCCTCTGTGGCCCTATACTCACCTTAAACAGGAAATTTGGGACTCCACTGAGTTATAAGCCATTATGGTACGGGTTTTTTAATGTCCTGTGTCCTCACTGATCTTGAAAGTTCAGAGCCAAAATATTGTCTATTCTTGTTTCCCTTCTTTTTCTCTAATTATTTGGTCTGCCAACTTAAGTTGTTAACGCTCCAGAAGAGGAGCTTAATGACACTACTCCCTATAACATATAGCATAGTCACTTGAGCTTAACATCACTCTCTTTGTAAATATCAAACATCTTAGACACTACATGAGACAGATATTTTAAACTTTAAATCCCTATAGAGTGTGAAAAACATTTCTCATTGTTACACGGAGATTTAGGAACTTAATCATTTACAAAATTGTACTTGTACATTTCTATGGCCTTTCATTCTTGTCTCATATTGTCGTTTATTATTTTCTTTCTTTTTTAATTTTTAAACAGACATTTACTAGAGAGAGTATAGCAATATTTAATATGATATTAGAGGTAGTGCCTAATTAGAAGACCAGAGTAATGCGTGGTTTTAGTACTCCACATTGTTATTCTCGTTGTATTTGCTTAGTTCATAGATATCAATACATGTTTTAAAGTCAGTAATATTCATTTTTTTTCTGCTAGAGCTATGTTTATGTTCTGAAATTATAAATAATAAAATTACAATAATTTTATCCCATACTCTTTAACTGTTTTTTTTTTTTTTTTTACCAAAAACTGTATTGCTATAATAAAGAAGACAACAAAGGATGCAAATTTCTAAATTGCAGTTTAGTTTTCATAAGTGAGAGGCTATAATGACTAAGAGGAAACTCCACAGAATCATTTTCTCCTTAGAGAAAAACTGGCTCAGGTTGGATGAGAAGTGTAAAGTCTAATGCATCTTTGTCCTTAAGGATTAGAGAAAAAATGGTTCTTTTATTTCTACAAGTGAATACAACAAGCAATCCAAAAGCACTGTTTGTGTGAAACAGTTTGTAGAATCTGACCCATTTGTCACTGGAACTGTGGTCAAGGTTCAGCAAAATTTGAGCTATAGCTCAGCTCAGGGTCAGTGGCAACATGTTCACAATAACACCTGAGGCTTAAAGGTGCTGCACTTCCAAAAGCACTCAGCAGTATTATCTTTCCCAAACTAAGAATCCTCATCCTGAATTATCATTTAAAATATTTTACATGCTGCCCTTATTAGATAAAATATTTTTAAAAAGAAAAAGGACCTATAGTAGTACATGTGTTTATATTAATCTCTCTCACACATACATACACACACACAATTTTTCTATAGACAACCTATAAAAATTTTGTTTCTGGTTAATTATCTATCTTTAATAATATAATATTTATTTATTCTTACTTGTTAATATTGAAATCGA
The DNA here is from genome assembly GCA_004027025.1 of Myocastor coypus. Lineage (NCBI taxonomy): Eukaryota > Metazoa > Chordata > Mammalia > Rodentia > Myocastoridae > Myocastor > Myocastor coypus. The sequence goes on along the minus strand of PVJA010020368.1, from coordinate 21,903 downwards.
GGCTTTGCTGCATAGAAAACTGCAGGTAAATTTTAAAGTGTTCTATCTACCTTAAAAGTAAAAACACCCAAAAAATTGCTCTGCAGCTGGAGAGTTCCTTCTTTTCACCCTCAGAATATTTGAGGTTTGTACACTTGAGCAACAATGTCCAAATGGACATTTATATAGTATACAAAACAGATATTCATAATTCTTACTTGTTCTATCATCATTCTCTATGATTATAAAATGGGCACTCAGGTACAAATATTCTTTGAAATTCATCAGTCATAAAATTTTAAAATGTTTATAATTGAATAATTCTTTGTGGATTTGTAGATTATCTAAAATATAGAAAAGATGAGGGATTGCATCTTTCCAAATAACAAAGATGTATACCTGAGTCACTTGCTTATTGCTAAAATAAATTCAATATCGTAACAGTTATAAAATAATTTATTATTCATATAATCAATAAATTAAATGAATACTATTGACTTTCAAAAAGCCAAAAGTTAATCTACACTGTAATATTTCTACGTGTGAAGCATTGATTTACTCACCAAATCAATCTCCTCTCCCCTTGCATTATATCATATAAAATCTACCTGTCTTGATATTTGGGGTAGGATTTTGTTTGGTGGGGAGAGGGTCAACAGCGTGTTCAGGGTCTCACTACTAGATCAATCTCATAGTGATCCACCTGTTAACAGCTAACTTATCAGTTCGGGTTATTTACTAATTGCTTTCAATGGCTAAGCCTTATCCTGCATTGGTACATGAACCACTGCCCACCCAGCCACCCACGCAGGGGCTGATTTTGGGTTTGGAAGTTCTAACTCTACTCATGTGGATGATTTTTCTGGGGGCCAGACCCCAGAAATGTTTGTAACTCTATCAATCCTTTGATTTCAAAATAAAGTATAGCAAAATACAAAAAAGATACTGCTGTCACACGTGCCATTGTAAGCATTTTGGGAGACTCTGTACCAGAGAGCAGGGCAAAATAGGGAAGTGGATGTTTAGCTTTTTGGATGAGACAATAACCCTGGGTAACACAGTGATTTCAGCCCAAATGAATTTCTAGTAGTGAAAATCATCTAGCACACTGACTAGAAAATGCAGCAGCAAATATCTGCAGTTCAGAATATTGCAGTTCTCAACTGAGAGATCCTTTACTACCTTTGTTAAGTTGACTGACTCCTAAGTACTTCAAATTTTATGCTATTGCTCAAGCTTTGTTTTCCCTAATATCTTTCCCAGTATGTTTGTCATATGCAAACAGGAATGCTACTAATTTAAATGTTGACTGTATCCAGTTGTGCTACTCAACTAAATTATTTAACCTTTTGCTAGATTTTTTAGGGACATTCTATATAGAAAATCATATCACGTGCAAAAAAAATAATTCAACTTTTTTCATCTTTTTTTTAGGATTTATTGAGCTGATAATGTGATTTTAGTCCTTGGCTCTGTTGATAAGATGTATTACATTTATGGATTGGCTTATATTGAGACATGTCAACATAAGCCTGGGATTAAGTCCACTTGGTCATGGTGTATAATCTTCTTGATTATTTGCTGCTTCTGTTTGCTAGTATTTTACTGAGGATTTTTGTGGCTGTGTTCACTGGAGACAAGGGACAACAATTCTCTGTTCATTGGGTACTTCTCTGATTTTGGTATCAGGGTGATGCTTATTTCCAGGAATGCCTTTGAGAGTGTTGTTTCTCTTTCAATTTCAATAATGAGTTTGAGGAGCAGTGACAATAGATTTTTCTCTTAATTTCTTAAATAATTCAGTAGTGACTCCATAAGGACTTGGCATTTCTTTTTTGGCAAGTTTTTAATTGCCACTTAAATTTCATTGGTTGATACTTAGAATTTTTTTTTATTTCCTTGATTTAGTTTAGGCACTTCATATGTATCTAGGACTTTATCCATTTCTTCTGCAGTTTTCATCTTATTAGATATTGTGAAATCAAAAAGATGTTCAAATGGAAAGGGGCACTAGGGAGGGGATGGGGAAAAGAAGGTAAAAGGCAAGTAATAAGAATAGAAATATAAAATGGAATAAAAAGTTTTGCAAATCAGGGAGACAGGATGAGTGGAAGGATCGGGATTTGAAAAATAAGACTCAAGGTAGACCACATGGAAACATTAATCCCTGGTGATGAATGTTATCTATCAAACTGTCTGTCTGTTCATATGTCTGTCTGCCTGCCTGCCTGCCTGCCTGCCTGTCTGTCTGTCTGTCTGTCTGTCTGTCTTGAACCAAAGTACTTAATCAATAGTGGAAAAAGAAGCATCTATTGGTTCAAGCCTCTCTTTGTGATCACTTCTTAGATGGAAATATAAAGTCAATTTGCTTACCTTTTTCAAAACATGCATTAAGACAGAGAATGAATATTTGAGAACAATGGAAATAGTACAATTTCAGAGGATGAATGATTTCAAATACGTTAATATAGGTGGAATGTACCTAGTGTTAAACAGTGTTGGCAATGAGATGATGGAGGTTACTAGGCCAAGGGAAGAAACATGGGGGTTCTGTAGTAAGCAGAAAGTCAACCAATTGGAAGAGAGCCTAGGAAATTCAGGGCAGTGGAAAAATGGCTACAGGGATTGCAGTGTTCTCTGGTGGGTAAGGGATTCAGACAGCAGAAGTCAAATAAAGCGAGCTGTGAGCATCACTCATTTCTATCTGGTGGCACTCTTTCAACACAAAATGGGCTCAACTTTTAAAACAATGTGGATTTCCAGAGACAATTTCATAACTTTTTCACCGTATTAAACTGTGTTGATGTGTTTATTTTATTACTATCCAGCACTCTCTTTTTATCTATTTTATTTTCACATAGAGCTTTAATTAACTTATATTAACTCTACACTTTATTATAAAGGAATGCCAATATTCTATATATTTTTGCTAGAACCGTTTAAGTATAAAATATGTAAAAAGTATAAAATAAGGTCAAATTTATGGGATATTAAAGAATCAACAGTGATTCTAGGTTTAAAAGGCAATGTAGGATGATGGAAGGCAATTATATCTACTAACTATAAAAATTCTGACATGCTCCTCTTCCTCCAGTGAAGTATAAATTGATGCCATAACCCTCTTTTAAGACAAAAAAAAAAGTCTACACTACATTGTTATAAAATGTTGAAATCCAAGCTGAGTTCTATATCTAAGCAACATGGAAATATGGAGGGAAAACAGCAATTATTTTTACCCTGTAATACTTAGTTGAGGAGAAAGCTGAAAAGCTGAACTAGAGAAAAGCACATTTCAAATAGTTGGTGAAGCAACCGCACATGCTGCATTGGTATTGTAACAAAAAAAAAAAAATACGATTCAGAAAAAAACTTATATAATAGTGATTCCTATAACTTAACATTAAGAGCCAGATATGATTCAGCTATGATATGTGAGCATTGTGAATTAGTCTAAAAGCTATCTGACTTACTGCAGATGTTTTTCTTCTGCAGATAATTGAGTTTACATTCATGTTCACATTTTTCCTCCAGAATATTTTATTTCCAGCTCATTCTTGGAATTTAGATCTGAGAGCCAGTTACTTGTACCAGTTTCTTCCCAGGAAAACAATAAAACGAATTGGATTGGAACTTTTATTGTGTAGCAGGTTCAATCATCAGAGGCCCCATTTTCTTCCCTGGCCACGCCAACTTCTATTACTCCTGACATGAAAGAAAGCAATTCCATGTCTGGAACACAGAGGAGAGTAGCTGGGTGATGCTTAATGCGCAGGACCAGTTCACAAGCCATTTCATACTCTATTTCCCTTTGTCCGAAATAGGGTGCACCTGGTTATTTACTTTCCCAAAGAAGATAAAATCTTTTGTCAGCTTTCTTGAGGACCAAGAAAATTCTCATATTATTCCTGCTGATCTTATACATGCTCCAAATAAGCGTTACTTATTAAAAATACATGACATTTTAGAAAATCATATTAAATATTGTAAAGAGTATTTATTATAACATGTTCTAAGCAGACTTTATGTTTATTTTTGCTTTTATTTTTTAGCAAAATACAGAATAGAGATAGACAAAGAAAGAACAGGATTAGAAGCAATACAACCCTTGATCTTAGCCGAAAGGCCAAGAAGAGTTTATAAACAATACAAGGTTTCACTAACCAGGCTAATAGGAATTCAACAACATTTCTCATATGGAATATATTTAAGTAGCAAAATAGTTATAACTATTCCCTCTTATTTCCTATGAAAAACAAGTATTAAAGTAAACAATAATTATTTTGGGGGGTTATTTTATTAGGGATATTTTTATTCTGTTTTATAATTATGAAGTGAAAATAATAATTTCAAAAGTATGTAACTGGAAAATTCATGCATATTTCTTGAAATATATTCAAAAACAAGGTCTAGGAAACTAGCTCAGCAGTCTAAGCACATTCCTGTCAAGTTCAAGAACACAGTTTGAACCCCAGTATCACATGCCATACCACCCTGGAACCCTTAGACACTGAGCCAGGCCACCAAAAACGGCTGTGGTGGTACACCTCTGTAATCCTTTAATGTTGAAGGGGCTGTGGTAGTGCACCTCTGTAGTCCTTTAATGTTGAGGGGGCTGTGGTAGTGCACCCCTGTAATCCTAGTGCGAGCGGGGACTGTGGTAGTGCACGCCTGTAATCCTAGTGCTCAGTGGGGCTGTGGTAGTGCACCACTATAATCCTAGTGTTATGGGGCTGAGACAGGAGGATCACTATGAGTCTGAGCTGCATCATAAGACCCTGTACAGCATAAATAAAACTATTACTAAAATTTAAACACCTAAAATGAGAAACGTATTATTGGTAGATTTGAATTTGGTCTACAATTTTCCCAAATTGGTGTGTTGCCTTTGATACAAATTTTAAATAATGTAATGTTTCGGGTAACCATTCAACTAGATAATGTTACACTTTATAGAAATAAGAAAGCATAATTTATTATGACATAAAATAGTAAAATAAAACCATGTAACTATAACAATAATTTTACCATATTAATTTACTGAAAGACAATATGGGCTTACTATCTTCTTTCCTAATTCACTTGGTATTGATCCTTACCCTTTGCGTTATCAAAGTTAATCTTCATTCTTTTCACAATTTTTTCTTCTCTAAATCTTTGTTAATTTTTTTTTTTGTCTTTTTTTTTTCTTGTACAGAGTCTCACTACGCAGCTCAGACTCACAGTGGTCCTCCTGTTTCCTGCCTCCCAAGTGCTGGGAATATAGGTGTGTGCCACCGCCATGTCTGAACTCCATCCTGGGCTTAGCATGCTCTCCAGGAACCAAACCCTGGCCCCTGATTTATACTGCTGGCTCTTGTAAAATTTTTTGGACTTTATTTAATTTTATTTCAAAGAATAAAAGCAAAAGCAAGACAAAAATCAGAAACAAAAACAGAAACACAGTAACATACCATATATATGTTACAGATTTTCAAAACAAGAATAGTTGAATAATAATTATTGATATATCATCTATATTACCATCAAATCTCCTGCTCATATCAACAGATATAGATAGGTATGATTGGACATATGATTAAATATTACTGCTTATTTTTAAGAAACCTAAAATTTTTGTTTCTGTTTATTTTTCCTTTTTTTAAAAAAAAATTAGGGAATGTTTAGTAATAATTGACATGACAGTAGAAGTGGCACACATATAGATCAAAAAGAAAGTTATTTGAGTATGATTTTTGTATGACACATTTCTGTGATCAGTGTAGCTGCTTAGATAACAGATTTCAACTTTCAGACTTCGTCAACTGCTATTTTAAAATAACTGATGGAAATTTCTCAGTATTTTACCTCAGTGATTTTGTGTATGAACCTGCATATTTTTGCCCTTTTCCTTTTTTCCTGTCTTTTGTCCTTTCTCTCATCTTCATTGATTTATCCTTATGTTTGTGTATCATTTGAATAATTTAGAATTATTTTTGTGAATGCTATATAAAGTATTCCATACATTTTATGTAATTAATTTCTAATGTAGTATAAAAAATGTGTACCTCATTTATACATTGCTATTAAAGTATTCTGTAAGCTTCATATGTGTGAATATTAAAGCACTATAGACCTGGAAAGATAGCTCCGTGGACTAAGCAGCTACCTGGAAAATGGAAGGATCTGAATTTGATCCTTGGCATTGCATGGTGTGCAAGTGCCAGAACCCCAGGCAGCTGGTGCTGTCACTAAAACCAAGAATGGTGGTGTTCATCTGTAATTCCAGTAGTTGGTAGGCTTACACAGGAGGGTCACATGAGTCTTAGCTGTGCGGTGAGACTCCTTATCTACCAAATTAAATTTAAAATAATCACTATAAAAAAAATAATCACTATATCCTCATCAATGGAAAGTATATGTCACATGATTAACATAGTGTCAGAACACTACTCTAGTATTTTCTTTTCTATGCTTTGATTAGTTCTTAAATCCTCTTTAGCACTATCTGTTTTATGAAAGTTTACCATGGGATAAAATATTACAGAATAAATTAGAAATAAAAAGGATAAATTTAGATGATAAAAGAAAACTTTTTATCTTTTCATTGAATAGATGAATAAATAAGCTAAATTCTTAAAGACTTGAGTATAAGATCTTTCAATAAAATTTCAAAAACTTTTCAGTTTAAGAATTGCTATTTGAAACTTAATACTGCAGAGTTAAAAATATTAAAAATAAATTGGCATCCTCTTTCACCAAGCAAACTTATGTAACTTCAGTAAGTGGGTTTTGTCATGTATTATTTCTTTATATTTTTAGTATACAACAATATTTCTTTAATCTTTTTATCCAGCACACATGAATATTTTCACAAACTTAATGCTGAGATGTTGTTTGTGTCTATGAGAGTTTGAATACTATATATCAAGCTCTTCTATTAGTCACATTGGTGATTTTAATTTTTTGCCATTAAAACTTCTTAAATGTTCACCAAAATAGCATTTTTCTTATTAATTTCTTATAGTTTTGAAAAAGTTATGTGTTCAATTTAAGCTAAATTGTAGGGCCTGCCAAGTAGCTCAGTGAGTTAAAGCTCGTGCAAGCAGGTGCAGGGCTTGGGGCTTCTATCCCTGAGCTTTCTCTACCAGCTCTACCTCCATGGTGCCCTGAGATGGCAAATGAGACTGGATGTGGTGGTGTGTGCCTGTAATCCCAGCTCTTGGGAGGCTATAAATAGGCACATCACTGAGTCCGATCTAGTAGTGAGACCCTGAACACCCTATAAACCCTTCACTAAAATACAAAACTAATAAATAAAAGCTTTCTTTTTTATTAATTGACTAATTAATCAATTTAAGCTTGAAGTTTTTTTTAGTGGCCTGCTCAGCCCACCCTGAGGGCAGGACCAGCATGTCATGTGGTGCCCTGAGTCCAGCTGCAGTCCCTGCACTTGCCTAAGCAGACACTTTAGTCTGCTGATCTATCTCTGGCACCTGGTTGTCGTTAAAATAAATTTAGAAATTCTTACATCTACATGGCTAATATTTTACTCTTTATTTGTTCAACTTGATGAGGTACAGCTATATGCCTTTATTTTTATTTTTTTTAATTTATTATTTCATTATTAGGGATCCAACTCAGGACTTGGCACTTGCCAGCCAAGTACTTATGCCGCTGAGTTATCTCCTTAGTCACATACATTCCTGTGGTGATATTTCACTCTTCTCATAATATAATCTATTAGCTTTATTAAGGGTCTTAGTTTTGAAATAATGGGATGTACATATTTGTTAACATTATATTAACGTCTTTCACATCTACTTTTCTAAATACACTTGAAGTATGAAGACTAGATCTCATTATTGACCGCTATGTAACTTCACCTACCCTGATTGTTTGGAAACCATCCATTCAAATTCATTTCCTTATATTACCTTAAGTTTGGCCATCATCAAATAGGATTTGGGCAGGAACCACCCTTAGCTTGTTCACTATGTAATGTGTCGGTGCTGCATATGAACAAGTTAATGTTGTTATATGACAGTGATTCTATAGCTTAAGAATAAGAACTGAAAACCCTTCAGTTGCAGTATGTCTTGTGGCGATGACTTGAGTATAACGTGTTGATTTTCTACTGCATTTATTATGATCTTGCACTGGGCAAACTGTTATACATCATTTGCCGGGAGGAGGCACCCACTCCTCTGGGGACACTGAGGGACTAACTTAATTATTCCTAAATTGATTTCTTAGCAAGGTAGACTTTAGGTGAAGAGTCTCCCTATTGTTTTTCAGTCTGCTTTTCTAAAAGTATTTGTTTAAAAGCATGGCTATATACATGCCACACCACCCCGGACCCCAGGTGTGCTAAGCCAGCGATAAGTATGGTTTTGGTGACCCATGCCTGTAATTCAAGCACTGGGAGGTTTGACAACAGGAGGATCATTAGGAGTCTGGGCTGTATAGTAAGATCTTGCACAAAATACATAATAAAGTAAATTTTAAAAATAAAATTATGGTTATAAATAACTGGTTTCTTTTATAAGGAAATGGAAATATTTCTACCTTTGCTAAAGGCTTGAAATGTATACCTAAAATCATGAAATTATACCTTTAATAAAAAGCTTTTAATATTTTGATGCAAGTAGATATTTTGCAACATTTAAATGAGCTTAAACATATCTGTCTCTTCAAACTTTATTTCTTTATGGTGAAAACCTTCCAAATTTTTTATTTTAAGTGAATATTATCCTCATTTTTAAAATCAGAATTATTACTATTTCTTTATAAACTTTCCATTTAATGAATTGATTATTTCTTCTGCATGTGTAGAGCAATGTTTTCATTTTAAGTGGATAGAAAACTATAACGTTTCTTTTCTGTGCACTACTTTTTAATCTTTGACTATGTGCAATGGTTCTAAAGCAGAAAATGAGGTAAAGTAGCTTTCCTTTGGGATAGTAAAGTTATTATTGTGTAAAATTATTTAGAAAACTTAAGTTACACATCAGTTGAATTGATGAATCATTGCACCTCTGATTTTCATATTTTATTCTGCAAAGAATCCATTTTTTCCGTAAAACTTGTTGAACTATGATGGAGGTAATTGTAATTACCACATATATGAGTTCCCACTTATAAAATTTTGCTTCAATGTTTCCTGTGTGTAAATTTTAGAGAACAACCAAACTGTTTGTCACAGTTGTTATGTTTAAATCAAGAGTGTCCTCTAAATCTTCTGGTGCATATACGTAGGGCTTTTGAAGGGGAGTAGAGTGTGGAGATAATATACTGAATTTGTTTTGGGAAGAGGTGTCTGGCGCAAGATGTGTGTCAGTGTATATGTATAAAGTGTCCTCCCCCTCTTGGCATCCTTCTTTCCCTTCTCTTTCTCCTTCCTATTCCCCTCCTCCTTTTCTTCTGATTACCGTGATGTGACTGTGTTCTTCTGCTCTTCTGCCCTGGCACTGATACTACATCTTGTCTTGCAGGAACATAACTATGGACTGAAACTTCTAAGAACTTTGTGCAACACTAAGTCTCTTCTCCTTATCATCCATTTTTACTCCCTAAAAGCCAAGTGACTAAAACAACAAATATTACATAAGTCCACAGTTCAATTAACTAAATTCCAGTGTTTTATTTTCTTTAACCTATGCCAAAATTAGTACTTTTATAATTTTTAAATTATTATTATTTAGGCAATCTTACAGACCAGGGTTTGATCCCTGGCACCATATGCTTTCTGGCCCTGCACACTGGGTCAGCTGCTAAGACCAGGCATGGTGGTGCATGCGTATAATCCCAAAGCTAGGGAGGCTGAAAACAGGAGGTTTACCACAAGTCTGAGCTGCACAGTGAGGCCTTGTGATGAACACATTTATTTGTTATTCCATCATAAAATGATATCTCATTGTGGTTTAAATTTATATTTCTCTTTTTGCTAGTAACATTGAGTACCTTTTAATGCACTAGATGATCATTTATATATCTTTGTTAGAAATATTTGTTAGAGTCCTTGTGACAAATTATAACTGGTTTGCTTACATTTTTATAAGAGTGAGTTATAAGAATTGTTATGCATTGAATTTTAGACTGTTAGCAGATATGTACATGGTGAAAAGTATTTCAATTTCATCATTCTACCTAGAAGTTTTAATGTTTCTAATGCACAGTTGTCTTTGTATATAACTCCTGTGTCCTCTATCCATGTAGTAACTATTAATGTTGAGCAAATACGATGTAAATAATGTTTAACCCCCCAAAGATTAATGTTTATTGAAAGTGTTAATGTTTAACTGTTTGATCAATCTTATACACCGATATCTATTAATCTAAACTGATCCTATGATGAAAATATGTAATATAACTACTGTTAAATTAAAAAAAAAGAAATAGAAAATACTTAAATAGGATTGCTACATTAGGGAAGTTGTTTTCCTGAAATTAGAAGAGCTTCGATAAAATAACATTATTCTTAAAAAAATAATAATGTTTAAACCAGATACACACACTTTAATCTCAGTCACTGACAGTGTTTGATTATATCAACCTTTTATTAAGGGTTCTGTGGATTAAGCCTATGGCCTTGCACTAGGTATATCTCCATGCCATTTATAATTTTTTAAGATTTTAGACATAATTTATATCAATTGCAGAACTGTCCAGCACCACCTCTTTACTCATTCTACTAGATTGTTGTGGCTACAGATTTGTGTTACCATGTTTGGCTCAACATCAACCATTTTTAATGATGGTAAGAGACACATGACATAAAAACTATAGTCCTGTAGAAATTTACATGTCCTCTCATGGAAAAAGTCTATAATTAGGGAGAAACCCTCATAGAACCAGATTATCGAGTTCAAGAGATAGTTAGTATTCAAGCCATAGGTTACAGAGTCCCCTGAGCCCACTTATGCCCCTCATCTTCTTTCAGTAAAAGTGTTTGATGCTAAATTAATTCCTGAGGGAATTCCTATTCTTTATTTTTATAAAGTCAACTGAAGTCTCTTCACTTGCATGCAAATGAGTCTAGCCAACACATAGCTAATTTGAGCTACATAGAGCATTCAAATGGAAAATGATGCTTAATCAACCAAATAATCATGCATTGATTTCATTTATCCTGTAAGTTGAATAATTAGGCTCATTTCCTTGTTTCCTCAACCAGCTCCATTCCTCCATTACTACAGCTTGCATTTGTTCAACATTATACTATTTTTTAAAATCCATCTCCTGCTTAACTCCCAAATATGTTTCAGTGCACTGAGCCCATACATTTCTTCTTTCCATTTTAGTTACTTGAATATTTTCTACATTTTCTTTGTATAAGATTCACATAGTTTAATAAATGTTAATTTACTTTTGATAAATGATAACTTATGCATCATAGCTCAAAAAATCAATTGACTAATCGATATTCAAGCCCATAAATATAGAAACATAGCAGAATAGATTGGATAACCACACACAGAGGTCATCCTACCTTTTTTGCAAAGATTGATCACCCATTATTTTCCTTCTCTGTGAATTTTCCATGCTTACGTTTCTCTCTTTTTTATAGCATAGCTTAGTTTCTACAAGCTTTCTGTTCATTACAATTTGTTCAACTATGGAGAATTTCCTGTGGAAAATGATTTCTTGCTTAACTGGGTTCTCTGCCTCAGAGTACTACTGAGGATGGAAATTAGGCCTACTCAGGGACAGGGCTGTACTTAAAGGCTCAGTGTGGGAAGAAACAGATTCTTAGTTCTCGCATGTGTGTCCTGCAAGTACTTATTTTCTAAAACGTGTATAGCTCATTTCTTTCTTCTTTAGTTGTTGTCTGGAGAATGCCTTCATCATTACAGACAGCTTGTTTTAGCATGATAGTTTTCTTCTGTAAAATTACAGAAGACAGCACCTGTTAGCCAGGCTTTTAAAATGAATCACACAGACAATATGCCATCATATTTGCCAAATTCTGATGATTTGACATAAGTAACTAAGTCAAGTCCATCTGTTGTTTTAGGGAAGTGGTAATTACACAACAATGCAAACATTTACCAACAGAGTCACTGAAGAATGCCTAAGAAGACTATCCCCAGTGTATAATTTTTAAGATTGTATACTTTGATATTAGATTTATTCTCTTCCTGTTTCATGAAGTCATTACATACTTACAGATCTCCTACTACATACTGATACATATTATAGCTTACTGCATAGGCTGTTATATGTTGGTGTAGTTTTACATACTTTACTCATTTATGAGGTGACTTCCTTGTTTGAATGTAAAAAACTCAGGGAAACAAACAAACAATATAAGGCTCCCATGAACTTCATAGAGAATGGACTAGAAATATATTGCAAGTTGGCTCCATAGCACAATAGATAGTACACTGGACTTCCAGAAATATATTGCAGCTATAGTAACTTCTATAGGAAAATGATATATAGCTAGAAGTCCACGGTTGCTTGAAAGAATCAGAAAATAAAATTGCATAAAGGGAATAAGAAAGTATCTGTGCAAACTGTACAGCTTGCTCAAAACTCTGGGAAGAAGACAAGAACTAAGAAGGACATGGAAAAGGTCTATGTTACTAAAGCATAACAAGGGAGCCAAATACTCAGGGCAGTTCGTTTGATAAACTCAGCTTCTATGTTCCGCTAAGGGCTATAGGTATTGCTCTAGGTATCTGTGGATAGTATGAAGCAGGAAAGTCACAAGTTTCATGTTTACAGTGGATTAATCTTTTATGGCAGTCATGTTTTTTTAACAGCAGCATGATTTATATCAAACTTTCACCAAACTGTCATTTTCCTGAAACTTGAAATGTACATTCTTCAGCCTAGTTTTTAAAGCCAAAGCAAAATTTATAAGTTTTCAACCCCTTCCAGTAAGTCTGCCTGGATGTGTAATATTAAAATTTATGACTACAAAGACATTTAAAAGTAACATATATTATAAAAAATATCATTGCGCTTGCATATGCTTATGTTCATCCATTTTTGCATGACATTTAATTCTCAAAGCCAATGCATGTTTTAGCTTGGGGTTGATTCTGTTTCAATGCTAAAACACTTCAGATTTTACTCTTTTGAAATATGACCCGCCAAGGTTTTATGGGCTACATGGAATCAGTTGATCTCAGAATGCATGTTTTAAGTATTCTCATCACAAGCTAGCAATGAAATTATCGTAGTACCCTCTACAGGTGAAGGTCTTGCAATAAGTTATTTTCTCTTCTGTCGTGTTCCCAATAAACTGTCTGATTAACAAAACAAAGTGAAGAGCCTGTTTTACTGCAATAGTATTCCTTGAGGTAATCTTAGTTTTTCAGGAGATAGGCTGTCTGTAAAGTAAAAATAAAGTCCTCTCTATTGTTTATGATTGTGAGCATGGACATGCTTTGATCATTTAAATTTATTATATATTTCATAAGGGTATCTGAAGAAAAGGAACTACAGGCTGGTCATGTTTTCATATTATTTTTAAACATGTAATTGAGTTTTGTCATTAAGGTGTATAACCTATTAGAACACATACTGATTTTTCATCATTGATTTTTCACTCATATTTTGTTCATTTTAGCTATAAACGTTCTTTAAATTATTCTGAAAGGATGCAAGCATATACTCACTGTAGTTTTCTAGGACGACTATTCTAAACAACCCACCAGATTTTCCAATTAAGTGATTTACGAAATAAACAGAAGTTATTAAGAATGAATTTTAGATTTTATTTATTTAATTTTTTTAAATTTTTTTTTTTATTTTAGGAAAGGTTCTACACGATGTTCTGGGTCTTACTACTAGATTGGACTCATATTGATCTGACTGTTTCCAGCTTCCCAAGAGCTGGAATTACAGGTGCACGCCACCACTGGCAATCTCAGCTGTAGTCTCAGAATGCCCCAGAGGCGGGGCCAGCACAGCAGGCCCAAGTTTCAAACCCCAGGACCCTGCACCTCTTTATAGGCGCTTTAATCTGCTGAGATATTTGGCCAGCCCAAGAATGAATTTTAAAATCTGAAGACTGATGGATAATTTTAGGCCCATTAATTATTGCGATAAGTTTTCAAATATTGTACTATTTTATTTGGAAATATATATTTAAATGATTTTTAACTAGAATAAAGCTTGCTAATTCCATCAACCATGCTTAGGTATCACTCTAGACCCATAGCGTCCTCCACCCACCCCCTTTCTCTCCTGTTTTGCATATCATTTCGTGAAGCTGATGACTAGTTTTTCTAACATGTGATACATGTAGTATTTAGAAAACATAACAAAAAGAATGAGTAGTTGACATCAAAGTTAATAGTAAGGATGTGGAGATATCTTGGCAGTCTAAGTGCCTGCCAGGCAAGTGCAGGAACCCAGGCTCATTCCCTGGTACTGCATACCATGCTGGCGCCGTACCGAGCTGGCCCATGAAGCCAGGTACGGTGGCATACGCCTGCAATTCCAGCCCTGCGGAGCCTGAGACAGGAAGATCACCTAGCTACTTGGCAAGACCCTGTGCCAAACAAATTTAAAGAAAAATTAAGGTTTGAAACTGATACATGAATTACAATAAGACTCATTAGACATATTGGAAGATTGTGAGGTATTTCAAAGACTTCACTGTGCCTTGCATATAACACATTGGTGAACAACTCTTTCTTCAGAAAACAGAGCTTAGTCATTTTAAAGTAATATCAGATCCATGGACTATGAAATATTCTTTAATTTTTGACTGAGACAAAAGTGTACATATGAATGGGATAATATGTAGTAGATGCTTTCTCAGATACATTCATTATTTAACATTTAAATCATGTTAAACATTACATATCTGCTCAAACATTGAACATTTCTTTATGGAAAACATTTGATTCTAGATTTTTGGAAGCTTAAACCACACTTCCCTTAACCCTTGTCATTGCCCCGTGCAATATTCTGTGCAACCAGACCTCCTTGGGCCTGCCTCATTGCAATTCAGTCTGCCTCTTCCTATTTTCTCTCATCTTCTGCTCTGCCCCATCCCTATTACAGCTCCTTTGCTCTCTATTTTAAAAAAAATCACAATTTTTAGGTTTTTGAATGAGTCAGATCATATGCTACTTCTCTTCTTATGATTGGTTTACCTCACTTGCATAAATTCCAGTTTTATCTGTGTTATCACATATGACAGCATTTTGTATTTTATGGGCTAATTGTATTCTGTTGAATTCACACGCCCAATCATTTACCTACACATCTGTGAATAAATGCTTAGGTTTATTTATTTCCTGTTTTTCTCGAGACCCTTGCTGTAATAAAATAAGAATTAAAAGTCTCTTTGACATACTGATTTTATTAACCTTAGGTTTAAGCCCACTGATAGAAGTACTGGATTGTTTGATACCCGAACTTTTAATTATTATAATAAATTCTTTATTAGTTTCCATAATGAATATACTACTTTACACTCCCAGTGAACATATACAAGGCTTTGTTTTTCACTTTTATTTCACACAGGCACTAGTCTGACTACGTTGATGTGATATCTCAGTATGGTTTGTCAATTTATTTTCTCGAAAATGGTGTTGTTAGTCATAGTGTGGTGCATCTGTTTGCTATTTATGTCTTCTGTTCCAAAAGTATCTATGTTTATTCTTTATTTTCATTAGTATATGTTTACTATGACAGATAATGTTATCTCAGGGAATTTATGTTTATTACCATTTTTATAGTTCATTATAAATTCCAAAGAAGATACGTGAATAAATTATATGGCACATTTACTTGATTATAGTTTCTTTATTTGATGATGTATTTACCTTTAAAATTGGGGATTTTTTAAAATTTCTCAGCATTACATATGAAAAAGATACATTCTTCAATCTAAAAAATTCAAGTTGATATGCAGTATAATTGACCTTTTTCTAAGAATTATAGTAAGCCAATACGTAAAAATCACGTCCCTTTTTATTTTACCTACATCTTTAATTAAATGTTCTATGATACTGGAACATTATTCACTGTAAGGTCACAAAGCAGCTCAAGGAAAGGTTTGTCAAGCCCTTTGTTTATGTTTGTTAACAGCAAACTTTCTAGACAAGACTAATTTATCTTATCCTTTTATAATCAAATATAATCTAAATATGTGATAGTCCATGACAAAAGATAATTTTGTAAATAAATCATCAGAACACTTAAAGTTCATGATACAGGGACCAAGTTGAGTAAAATTATGGCTCAATATTTAAGGAAGAGAACTTGATTAAGTAGTACTGAATATTTTTATGTTGCATAAAATGATGGTCTTTTAGTACTTTTCTGGTCCATTTCAATGAGTCTATAAAATTAGGAGCCCTTTATTTTGCTTATATGTTGTCCTGAAAACTCACACAGTGCTCTTAGATAACATTAAATATAAATGATTGAGACTGGGGAAATACCTTAGTAGAATAAGTGCTTTCCTGGCAAGCTCAAGGAACTGAGTTCAATCCCGGGCTCCACAAAAGAAAAAAAAAAAAAAAAAAAAAAAAAAAGTAAATATAGATGATTAACATTTTTATATTTTCATACAGACTAAACCAATTAATTATATCAGATTCTTTCTTTCTTTCTTTCTTTCTTTCTTTCTTTCTTTCTTTTTGTTTTTCTTGTACTAGGGATTGAACTCAGTACCCTATGGTTGCCAGGCAGGTGCTTATTCTACTGAGCTATCTCCCTGCCTCCAAATTTCTTAGTTATTTCTCCTTTTATATCAAATGAACATACATTTGTTTATTGTTACACCTAATTTATAGTAGTCTTGAATGTTAACTGTGGCTTTTTTATCATCTTTATCCTTAGTATTTAATATAAAAGGTTATTTCTATGCGGCATTGCATAGAAGTCATTGAAATATTTTCTACAGTATGTTTTCTTTTATTTTATCTTATTATACCAAAAGAGTAAACTTCTTATACTTAATCTTCACTAGGTTTCTTACTTGTTTGCTTATCTTGACTACTGTGAATGTGACTACTACAGCAGTGCATGTATAGATTTGTACTATTATTAGTACATATTTTTAGTACGTAGTAACTATGTTCACTGTAGGGAATAGGTAAATATGCATGAATATTTCAGTTATTCTAGCAGTGTGACATTCATTTCTCTTATAAGACATTATCAAGTTATTCATTATATATACACATTGGTCATAATATAAATAAATAAATAATAAAATTTAAAATTAAAAAAATAATGATGTCAGGATAACTGCAAATTTCTACTTTACAATTTTAGCATAACCTGATCTGTGTGTTTGTTTACTGACCCATATCAAAGCATATAGCCAAATAGCTCAGTGAATTCAAGGTCCTGAAAGCAGGCACAGTGGCTAGGGGATTGATCCCCAAGCCTGCCATGCCAACCCTGCCACTAAGGTGCCCTGAGAGGTCAATTAAGACTGAGTATAGTGGCACGTGCCTGTAATTCAAACTCTTGGGAGATTGGAAACAAGCAGATCAGCATGAGTCTGATCTGGTAGTGAGACACTGAACACCCTGTAGACCGCTAACTAAAATACAAAAAATGCATATGATATTGATTTGTTTGTATTTGGGCTAACATTGATTTATATTTTTATTCAAATTTATTCCTTACAAAAATATTACAGAAAGATTTAAAAATAAAGAGCATTATTTAACATACTGATAAATAGCATGATGAGAAAATGCAGCATTTATTTTGTTGATCTTTCTGATTTCAATGACAAAGATGAGAAGTTTCTCTTTTGTTATGGATATGAAGGATTGGGAGCTATTTTCTCTTATAAAACATCGTACACAAAGGTAAGGACAACAGCTTAGTGCTTTCATTTGTGTCGGATGCTCATACGGTTTCAAGTGCCGAGGGCGCACAGCAAAAACTATTGTAGAATTGAAAAGCAATATGAACTTTTTCCAAAGTCATAACTTGCAAACTGAAATGCTCCTTGAAAACCATTTTATATTCTCTTGTGTTGATATCTTTCACTGTTGACATTGCTAAAAATTTCTACCTTTGTAGATAATACAGTCCTTATCAAAGTTCATATTTAACTAGTATTCTTTTACATCCATCACGGGGTCAGAATTTACTACTCAAAAGCACAATCACATCAGACAATAAATGCTGATGTGAAGGTGGACTTCAGCTTTTTACTGGGAAAATTAAATTTTCAAACACATTTTAATGCTGCAGTAGAAAACTATAAAAATTCCTGCATTTAAAAGTTGAAGAAATAAATACATATATGTGATGATAACATGATGATAATATTCTGATTTATAAGCTCCCTTTACAAATACCAACCGATGCATTTGAACCTTTCATTATGCATTGACAATACTGGAGAATTTGGATACACCTTCATAATTTTAATGTTAACATGGGAAAAACCATTCTGTTTCATTTAAAGATTACTGAAAATTGTATCTAAAATATAGGTAACTTTTATATATTTTTAAATTTATTTTTGATCTTTTATGTATTTATATATTTGTGCAGGGTCTCACTATGCAACTTGGACTTGAAGTAATACTCCTGTCACAGCTTACTCAGCATGGGATTACAAGTGTGCACCACATCTGGACTCCATGGCTCTATCTGTGAGATCCGTTTGGCACGAGGTGCTCCAGGTTCCTTACACTTGTCAGGCAGGCACTTAGACTGCCAAGATATCTCCCTGGCCCAACTTTGATATTTGAAAATGATAGACCACTGTGAGAAAAATTTTAAGTGTTTACTAAATTTATTATTATTCACCCCAGTATCCCCTTTGTTATGGTCCAGCTGATGGGTTCTTCTCCCAACCCAGAGAGAATT
Source organism: Myocastor coypus (assembly GCA_004027025.1). Lineage (NCBI taxonomy): Eukaryota > Metazoa > Chordata > Mammalia > Rodentia > Myocastoridae > Myocastor > Myocastor coypus. The sequence continues at coordinate 3,135 of PVJA010020368.1, read as the reverse complement.
ACCAAATAGAGAGTACAAAGTGAAGGAAGCAAAGTATTTATTCTTTCCTTTTTTAACAAATGTATTTAGAACAGGGTCTACAGGGTCTCACTATGTAAATCAGACTCACTGTGACCCTCTGTATTCAGCCTTCCAAGCGCTGGGATTACAGGCAAGTGCCACCACTCCCAATCTCAATCACCATCTCTGCGTGCCCCGGAGGTGGGGTCAGAGTGGCAATCCAAGGATGGAACCCCCAAAGCGGCATATGCCTAAGTAGGCGGTATAGTCCGCTGAGCTATCTGGCTGGTTCTACAAAAGTATTTATTGCAAGTAAAAGCAGAAAGCAGCTTTTACTGTAATAGGAAAATAAAAAGGACCCGAGTTATTGAACTTATGAGGAACCCCAAGAGGTTGCTCAATGGGCTTTTTCTCTAGGGAATTTTATACACAAAACATTAATATATTCCAGGCAAGTTCAGATGAGCCTATGAGATTGGAAGCAGGACAATGTAACTTAAAATTGGGTCTACAGAAGTCCAGGTCATGCATAGCTATTGTGTTAGAAACTGAAATTGTAAACCAGAATCAAAATGCAAATCGATATTGTGAAATAAGAAGAAACTGTTTAGAAGGAAAAGGGAACTAGGGAGAGAAGGGGGAAAGGAAAGAAAAAATGAGAAGAGGATAAATGAAAACTCAGCTTTGTGAACAGGGAGGGGAAAGGTTTTTCAAGGAGAGAACAGGAAAGGAGGAAAAAGGATCAATTTAACGAAGTCTTGCACACATACAAATTCCTTATGATGAAAGTGATCATTAAGTGTACCTAAATTGTACATATACATTTAAATAAATGAAACCATTAAAATAAAATCAGTGGAACAAAGAAAGAAAAATATCGCTAAGCAATGGGTAATTTTTAAACTGAAGAGTAGTTTTCTGGCAAAGGAAGTCCTGCAGCCCAGTGAAGACTTTCTCGCCTCTGGCACCCTAGCTGTGGCCAGCGGGTCTCTGAATCTCCCGACTCTCTGAATTGGCCTTTCTCCTGTCCCACTAGAGAAGGACCTTTGCCAGAACACTCACTGCGCACCCCTTGGTTGATAAGCTAGTGTCACTAGGAACCCTCTCTTTTGGCCCCTTACTATCCTGCTCGTCTTCAACATCATGTTTTACAGAAATCAGGCACCTAGTTTACAGTTGGGAGCCTCTTCTCAGACTTCAATACATAAATGACACTCACCCAACCTTAGAAAATGGAACCTAATGCCAGCCCTGTCTGTGGGAGGCTGATGGTTCACTCTCCCCAAGTCCAGCATTAGCTTTCTTTCGCCTCTTGTATTTTTATTGAGTCTGCATCTCTGTGTCAATGTTGAAAAGCAGAAATCAGTGCTCAGCTTTCCAATTTTTTTCTTAAACACCTTGAGAAGCTGGCCTACACACACAGGCTCCAATAGGTCATGTTGTAGAAGAGAGCCAAGAAGGAAAATGCAGGAATCCACTGCGAGTTTCTCCTGCTGATTCTGTTTCAATTTCAAGTGACTAGGAGGTAAAAAACATTTACTATGAGGCATCTACCAACAAAAACTACCTGTTTCTGAACATCATCTCAATCAATTCTGGAACAGAAATTTCTACTAGGGGAATAGTGACTATAGCCCTTATCCTGCCCTGGCTAGTGTGTATATGGAAAATATCATTTCTTAGTGCACTTCCAGTGTGTCACCCTACCTTATGCATCTTTGCATTATTTTGTCTAGGATACATTGGATCAGTGTTAGCCAAAGTTCTTTGCTATTTTTTATTCTTGTTATATAATGTATAATGCCTTGGCTTCCATAGTTACATTTAAAGTATGAAAGATAGACTACTTTGAAGAATAGTCTCTCCTCTTAAATTTATTTCATGACTTAGGGCTGAGCATTTCATCTCCTGAGTAGACACTTTATTCTCTAGTGCTTTGCATGAAAATTAGTAGCACTTTCTATACTGAAAGTAGCACTTTCTACTTCTGTGATATTAAATAACCGATAGATAAAAGATAATTTACTTCAAGAAGTGTTGATAAATAATAGCTTTTAACATGGAATAAGCTAAATGTATAAATATGTTCAACATAATACACTAAGTCAATTCGATCCTTATAATATATATGAGCTATTTTAAACTTATTTATATTTGTCAAATATATAGAAAATAAGTACAATTCTTACAATGAAGAGGCACTATAAAATATGCGAATTGCTACTACAAAACTATTATTGCTTTGTTAATAGCAAATGACATTATGTTAATTTGTTAACCCATGTTTTTACTTTTGAAAATACTGCCCTATGCTATTTTATCTTTAAAATGACTAAAACTATATATACAGGATTGAATATTCCCAATTATTTTACTTAAGGTGATCTAGTAACATATAGGTCAGTGCGTAATATTTGAGTCTCTCTGTGTGTATATGTGTGTGTGTGTCTGTGTCTGTGTGTGTATGACCCTCATACACAGGCAAGGGAGTATGGCCACTTCTGTACCACGGAGCTGTACACATAGCTCACAAATAAATTATCACTGAAAAAGTTTCAAACACATATTACAACCATTGTTAATTTGAAATTCTAGTTTTGAAAATCTGTAATATATGCACTGTTTTATGGTGCCCTGTTTCTGACTTTGTTTCCACTATTTGATTTTACTCTGCAAAATAAAAGAAATCTTGCAATAATATAAGTTGATCTCAACAGAATTTAGAATTTGTACTGTCATCAGTGTTGATGTGACATCATTTTCTTCAATAGCTCTGCTTTGATTTCAAAAAATAGAGTCTTGTAATAACTGGAGGGGTTACTTTAAATAAAATGATTCTTCTTTAGGCTTTTAGAAGAAATCATAGAGATAACTATGATTGCTTAAAGATCTTTAAATGTTTAAGTTTACCTATTGAGTGTGGGAGATAGCTCGACAGTTTAAGCATCTGTCTGGTAAGCACAAGAACCTGGGTTCAATGCATCTTGTGCCTGCCACTGAAACCCAGTGTGGTGGCACATACCTATAATCCCAGAACTGGGGAAGTTGAAACAGGAGGATCACTATGAGTCTGAACTGTGTAGCAAGACTCTATAGGGACCAAATACATAGACCTTAAGAAAATAAAAGGGGCCC